>JANAVB010007553.1:0-123756 GCA_029216955.1 Iris pallida | reverse complement strand
TTAGGCAAGTGCTCAGCGACTGTGGGATCCTCCTGAGGGTCCATATCGCTAGTGTCATCTAAGCCAATGCCATAATAAGTAGGGCAGTACTCCACATCAATACCTGTAAAATTTTCAACATGTCCAGTCAGGACGGAACGAGCACATATCTCTCACAACAGTTCATAGCAGGAATGGACATATAAAGCAAGCTATAGAAAACTATACATGAATCAGTTGTAAAGGAAATCAACAAGAGAGAGAGACTATAAAATGAGATATAATATGATAATAGAGAAATATAACCTTCTACGTGAATCAGAGCATGAATTGGTTATGTAAACGGTCTGGGTTGCACATGGATATAACTATGGAGTGCACATGGATACCTACTGGGGATAATGATCACATAACCAACTACACTCTCCCTGTCCCCAATCAATACACAAGGATCAATGCATGTTATGTTATTGCACATGGATAACAACTACTGTATACATGGAGCTCATATGGTCATGAGTGTACATGAATAACATATGACTGCACATGGATAAATATGAATACATGGAGTACATGATGGCCAAGATAAAGTACATGAACATGATATACTCGATGTATCCGAGGGGATAACATCGCATGAAAAGATCCAGAGGGTACTAATCCGTGTGAACATCATGTCAGCATCAAGTATACTAGTCTATATTAAGAGAACATATCCAAAGAAGTATGAAAAGATTAGAGAATGTACTCGCCTGGCAAATCGAACTGCTGATGATGAGGTGTAACTAAACTGGGGCAATGTAAACCTATTTAAAATAGACATATGTCACAACCAAGTCAACAATATCAAGAGAAATAGCTACAATGCAAGACTACATGCTTCTAGGTCCATTTTGGTCAAAGTCAACCCTCGGTCAACTCTGGTCAAACCTGGTCAACGCTGGTCAAACCTGGTCAAACCTGGGTCAACTAGTCCGTCTACTAATTTATAGGTCATACACAAAATTCTAGGTCATTCGGAGTTCGTTTGAGTTGAATTGGATCAAGTTTGACTCAAAGTTGACTTTTGTTAATTTGGTCAACTTTTCGGCCAATTCGACTAAACTAAGCTCGAAATGACAAACCAAATCTGTCCTAGGGCTCCTATAGTCATATACACAACTACAAACTAATCTAAGAGAATTAACAAGAATAAATATATATATACATATAGGTATATACACACATGTGTATACACAAACGTTTAAATGGAAGATACGCAATGATGCGCGATAAATAAAAGTCTAAAATATGGAATAATATATCTCCCTCGACCCATTCACAATATATATACATTAGGAATGGGTTTCAACAGAATTATATATATATATATATATATATATATATATATATATATATATATATATATATATATAGTTAAATATATGCATAAAGCTATATAGAAACACATATATTCATAAATGATGGAAAAATTATGAAACAAAGCCAAAGGTTGGTTCCCACGAATAAGAAATCTCATATAAGTCCTGTAAACTCAGATTTAGAAGCTAAGAAGCTAAAAAAATCAGAATATCATATTAATTAAAAAATCAAAAACTAAAGAAAAATAACCCAATTCACACAACGACCCAAAATCCAAAATACACCAAATGAACCCGCGAAACATGGCATACACATTGGCCTCGACCCACGTGATGCGTTCCTATACTCTCGGGTTCAAAATCGTGTCCGTGTCGTGTCCACAGAATGCGTATCGGAATTTCTCGATACCGTGTGGTACGCGTGCGTTCTCGCTCGTTTTAGCGCCGCACACGCAACAAAACGCCACGTGCTTGTGCACATAGCCGGTGTAGGTCTAGGACACGATGACGTGGCATCACGATGTGCCAAAGCGGCACACGCAGCCCCCGCACCCGTGCGGCCTGCTGCACGCGCGCGCCCGCCCGCGTGCCCTCATGCGCGTGGTGCCGGCCTCGCTCCTCCCTCGTCGGGCTACGTCGCAACTTGGGGTTCGCCCTACGGGTCGTCTAGGTGTAGGTCAACATGTTTTGGGTCCTGGAATGGGTCTTCGCTGCGTCGTGTGCGCGCACGAAGTCCGTCTCCGCGACAAAAATGATAGGCTGAATGCACAGTGGCTGAGCGGTGCACGTGCGATATCTCCGCGCTCGCTCAACAAAAAGTCGTGAAATTTTACGAGCATGAGGCCAGAGGTTGTCCCCACGTGATCACAAATTTTCACATAAAAATATGCTCTGTGCATCGCGCAATCACACGCGGACAGCAGGGCACGCATGGCCTCGTGCACGGGATCCGTGCACGTACGTCCGTTGCCCGAAACGCCGCTGAAACGATGTCAAACCCAAAACCGTCTTCACGAAAGTTTATCAAAATCATATTATCTAAACATCCATGAAGACAGAAATGAAAAACAATAACTTTCTATCCTAAGCGGCATTTCGTCGAACACGTGCCGTAAGGGACCGCACGGGCTCGATACTCCATCAAACAGAGTCGAAATCCAACCAAATATCGTGGGCAAGGCTAGGGCACCTATATGGATGCAAAAATGAAGAAAAAACTAGATTTGTAATGGTAGATTAGGATTTTACCTATTTTGTGTCAAAACTCAATGATCGGGGCTCTTCGGTTGTCGTGTCGGCCGATTTCCCTCCAGCAAAACCCTCTGTCTCCACTCCAGAAATGCTCCAACAGATCCTCCTCTCCTCGACGAGCGCAACAGAGTTCGTTTGGGAAGAAACGGACTCCGGATGAAGAAAATAGGTGTTTTAGAGAGATGGATCTTTTAGGGTTTCTTGGTGGAGGCTCACAATTTTCACAAATAATGAAAAGAGGAGTGGGTGCTGCTGTGTTAGGCGGCCAAGGGGGTGTCTAGGGATTAGGGTTTCACTTGGGCCATCTCCTACTCAATTAGAAATGGGCCCAAGTCAAAAAGCTTAAAGGCCTAGATGCAAAAAGGCTAAATAAATAAATAAAAGCGTTAAAAATAATCTAATGCACAAAATAAATTCTAAAAATAAAAATAGCAATTCTAATGCATGGTTAGGCCCCTATACAAGTCCACTAAGGTTAAACCAGTTGCTAGCACAAAGAAGAGTCAACATATTCAGGAAATCACATAAAGGTCAAAATGGCTGAAAAGACTAAAATACCCTTCTATGAAAAAGTGGATGCTACAAATCTACCCCCCTTAAAATAATTTTGTCCTCGAAATTAAAGACAAAATATATGATTAAGAAAGAACAAAATCATACCTCAAGACTGGAAAAGATTGGGGTAACGTTCGCGCATCTAATCCTCTTTCTCCCAGGTGGACTCTCCTAGAGAGTGATGCCTCCAAGCTACGCGAACTAAGGGTATCGACTGGTTCCGCAACACCTTCTCCCGTCGGTCCAGAATCTCAACAGGTTGCTCTGGATAACTGAGAGTAGGTCCCACCTCAATCTCACAATGGTCCAGTACATGGCTAGGATCTGCCACATACCGTCTCAACTGCGATACGTGAAATACATTGTGGACTCCCGCTAAGGAAGAAGATAAGTCCAGTCTGTATGACACGTCACCGACCCTTCCGCTGATAACGAAAGGTCTGACATAGCGTGGGCTAAGCTTTCCTCCTCCACCGAAACGAATAGTGCCTCGAGTCGGTAAAATCCTCAAGAATACCATATCTCCAACCTAGCACAAGCATGGTCTCAATTAACTAAAACAAACACACAAACAACAAAACACGAACAAACAAGATTCTAATCCTAAGTCTAAGCTATACCTCAAACTACAAAGGTCATCGGTGGCTGTCGGCCCAATGTTGCTGTCTGTCCTGCGCCATGCGAAGTCGATCCCTGATGAGCTTTACCTTCTCAGCTGCGTCCACAACCATCTCAGGTCTCAGTAAAGCTCGCTCTCCAACATCATCCCAAGACAAGGAAGTACGACACATACGCCCATACAATGCCTCGAATGGTGACATACTAATGCTGGCCTGGTAACTGTTGTTGTATGCAAACTCTACGAAGTACAGGTGATCCTCCCATGATCCTCCAAAATCCAGAACACAAGTTCGTAGCATATCCTCGAGAGTCTGAATAGTCCTCTCCGACTGTCCGTCCGTCTGAGGGTGGTATGCAGTACTGAATTTGAGCTGAGTGCCCAAACTAGTCTGCAAACTCCGCAAGAAATAGAAAGTAAAGCGACTATCTCGATCCGAGACAATGCTCACCGGAACTCCATGTATCATGACAATCTGCCGCATATACAACTCCGCTAGCTTCTCCGTAGACGTCCCCATATTGAATAATAAAAAGTGGGCCGATTTGGTCAACCTGTCCACGATGACCCAAATCGCGTCTTTCTCTCCTGATGAGCGCGACAATCAAGAAACAAAATCCATCGTGATGTGCTCCCACTTCCACTCCGGAATGGGCAATGGCTGCAACAGTCCTCCTGGCCTCTACGTCTCTGCCTTAACCTGCTGACAGACTAGGCACCTGGCTATGAAGCATGCTACTTCCCGCTTCATCCCATACCACCATACATGCTCCTTCAAGTCTCTATACATCTTATTGGCACCTGGATGCAGTAGGAGCGTAAAAAGTGCTTTGTGGACTAAGTCAAAGGAATTGAGGACTTTATGCAAGCAATTCTCTATGTGAGCTATTTTTATGCCAGGGCTATTTGCATTGGACATTACGCGAGCTACTTTACGCCAAGGCAGTATAACAAAAAGTGGGCCGATTTGGTCAACCTGTCCACGATGACCCAAATCGCGTCTTTCTCTCCTGATGAGCGCGACAATCAAGAAACAAAATCCATCGTGATGTGCTCCCACTTCCACTTCGAAATGGGCAATGGCTGCAACAGTCCTCCTGGCCTCTGCGTCTCTGCCTTAACCTGCTGACAGACTAGGCACCTGGCTATGAAGCGTGCTACTTCCCGCTTCATCCCATACCACCATACATGCTCCTTCAAGTCTCTATACATCTTATTGGCACCTGGATGCAGTAGGAGCGTAAAAAGTGCTTTGTGGACTAAGTCAAAGGAATTGAGGACTTTATGCAAGCAATTCTCTATGTGAGCTATTTTTATGCCAGGGCTATTTGCATTGGACATTATGCGAGCTACTTTACGCCAAGGCAGTTCATTAAATTTTACGCCTGGACAAATTGTCAGGCCGTATTTAATGCAGAAGATTTGATTTGACAGAATGATTTTGCTGACAACATGCAAACACAAAAGTCGAGAAGATCGAATTTTCACCAAACCCGATACCTGTCGTGTGGTGTGCAGAGAATGCTATTTTACGCTCAATAAAGTTACTTCTTTTTACGCACTATAGTTATTCGAGCTTTTACGCTCAAAGCTATTGTGAGCGTAAAGTCTATTTGGGCTAAGTTTTACGCTCAAGGCTATTTTAGCCACTTTACGCTGGGAAGTTTATTTTGAGTTGTTTTTACGCCAATTTGCCACTTTACGCTCAGGGCATATTTTGGGTCATTTTTACGCCCGATCCTTCCTGACTGCTCTAAAACGTGGTTTGTCTACGTGGCTTTCATGCCACACTTATTGAAGAACGTATGTACGTGCTCCCTATTTTTTTGAAATAATGGGACACGTGTCAATATGCACATAGGGTGACTTCCATCATGGGTGACGGTTGCTAGCGTAAAGACTGGATTATGCTACTTTTTACGCACAAAGGTAAAAGTCTATAAATAGACTTATTATTCACATAGACATGATCAAGAGAATATATAGAGATCAGAGCCCAGAGACTTTGATTTTCCAGAGCATTCTTCTTCAAATTTTTTTCCAGAACATTGTGAAGCAAAGCAGGAAAGCATTCGACCTCGCCATCAGTACCCAAGTGCGTCGATACCTTTCTGATGACTTAGTTCTTCCGGCTGTTCATCTTCTAGCAGTATTCTTCATCATCATCGTATGGTCCAAGGAACGAAGTAATCGCCTTCAGATTAGACTTCCATAGCAATACTTCCCAGAACAATTTGTACTTCTTGTACTTTTTCTCGTTTTATTTCAAAAGCCAATTTTTAGGCATTTTTGTTAAGTGAAACAAAATAGCGACTCTGCTGGGGACGACCTTCTCCTCTGACGAGAAGACAATTGCTCAATATGATGATGCGTTGGTCGGATCGACCAAGAATACTATGGTTGTACACTTCGACCAGACTGCCTACAAAAAAATGCTCAGGACTGGGGGTAGTGCTCACTGCTCCAATGTTCAGAAATCGTGGAAGGCACAAAAAGTTTAGATCCCTAAGCCCAAACCATCCTCGGATCTCCCTGTTGTCTCTGAAGGCAAAGGCATCCTTCCTACTCCTGTTGTGGAGACTCCCATCAGTGATGAGGCAGCCTCTACTTCAGCGATGCGCCGCAGACGTAAAAACTAGGCTCCCATTTGTAACGAGGCAGCCTCAGTATTACGCCCTGAGCGTAAAAACAAATCTCTCGTCGTTGACGAGGAAGGTTTCTAAGTTTTACGCCCAGCGCGTAGAAATGAGGTATTACGCCCAGCGCGTAAAAACCAAAATTTAGGTACTGTACATAAGAACAAGTCTCCCGTCTGTGACGTGGTAGACTCCAATGCTTTACGTTCTGATCGTAAAAATAAGTCTCCCGTCTGTGACGCAGTAGACACACAAAATTTATGCTCCACGCGTAAAGGAAAATCTCCTGTCTGTGACGTAGCAGATACTCATGTTTTGTGCTCTACGCGTAAAAGTAAATCTCTTGTTTGTGACAGTGTAGATAAAATTCATAATGATGTCTTTACATCTAAAGTGAATGTACCTGCATGCAACCAGCGTAAAAACATTGTTGGTAAAACTTTGGTTCTTCACCAACAGCCTTCTTACACTGCTTTATGCAAGGTACCAAACCTACAAATTATGCGTAATGCTGATGGAGTTCTTTGTGCTAAAAAATCTCAGGATTTACGCACGCAACTCCAAGCGCATAAAAATGTACAGCTTGGTTCTGCTAATGCAGCAAGTAATCTTCTTTATACACAAGGGACTAAACGACTTTCTGTCCCAAACATAATAAAGAAGACGGCTTCCTCTATTCCGTCTGATTTACGCGAGTTGCTTGTACAAAAGCGTAAAGACAGAAAGTCTTCTGTGACACTCATAAAAGAAGATCACCATTGTGAGTGTCACCAGATTGTAATTAAGTGTTGCTGTTCAACGTCTAAACGGTCAGTTTTTGATCGGTTAGGCTACAATGATCAGCAATCAGTTGAAGATCAAGAACAGGAGTTGTCATATGCCTCAGTTAATATGGCATCTCATACTAACAGAGGACGACGTCCAAGACGCAACTCTTTATAGACTCCTGGTCAACAACAGTTTAATCGACTTCTTGATAACTTCGAAGGAGTATATCAGAATACTCGATTAAGAAGTCAGAGACAGTTACAGACTTCTGACTCAGAAGCTGGGGGTACCTAGTCTTTAGAGTCTGAAACCGATAGCATTGATTCTTACTTCTACACCAATCCCTCTATATCTTCAAGGGAGGTTGAATCTTATGCTATTGGAGATGAACCAGAGACGTCATCTGCTAATACAGAACAGCGTCTCTCTGCAGTTGAGCAGTCGCTGAAGGATATGCTTACTATGATGCAAAGTATGCATTAAATAATAATGACTCAGCAAGTTGCTCAACTGGCAGTGGTAACTCCGGTACAAGTAGCAGCACAAACTCAAGATAGTCAAGGGGTTGATATACCCTTGAATAATCAAAGTCAGGAGCCTGCTACCAATCAAAATTCTGTATCTCCAGATCCTATCATTCCAGAAGATGTACCACCTCCGGTGGGGGTTACGGTACATCCGACAACAATTCAATCAAATGTGCTTCCTCAAACCAGTGAAGATATTCAAGCAGTACGAGAGTTAAAAGCACAGTTTGAAGTTCTGAAGCCCAAAGATCAGCTCCAGAGGTTAGGGATTAAGCAACCTTATCCTCCTCACTGGAATGATGTGCCTTTTCCTCCAAAGTTCAAACCACAATCCATGGTTTTATTTGATGGAAAGGCATCTCCCAATTAATATATTAATTATTTTGATATTATAACTATATATTTGTAGAAGAATGATGCTCTTCTTACTCGAGTTTTCATCGGGTGTCTAAAGAGTTCAACCTACGACTGGTATCGTAGTTTGCCCGACAATTGCATTTCGTCTTTTGACGAATTCAAAACAATATTTCTCTCCCGCTTCTATGAAGGAGGCATGGACATGAACATGTCTTCCTTAATAGAAATCAAACAAAAGGAGAAGGAAGATACTCGGACGTTCATTGAACGTTTTCGACAGGCAACTCTGAAGATGCCTTCAGGCATGCCAGATTCAGCACTGATTGATACGTGCAAGATGAATCTGCGACCATCTATTGCTATTTTACGGGTTCCCAATTCACAGATTGGGCCTCGTTTATCATAGCAGCAGTTTCAGCCGAGACTAATGGTAGATTGGCTCGGGAACACGAGATGATTTTTGCTTCAGAAGACAAAGAAAAGAAAGGCTCTTCTGGTAATAATTCCGGTAATCGTAATGGGAAAGGAAAGGATACCCTTATGGTTAATCTTTCCAAAAACAAAATGACACCAAATAATCAGGAGTCTTCTAAGCCAAAAGAAGAATATTCTTTTGACGAGAGCGATATCCCAGGAATATTCCAATATCTGGTCAAGAGTGGCAAACTCCAGATTCCGGAGCCAAAAAGGCCAAATGAGGTGAATCTGACTGACAATCCCAAATATTGTATCTATCATAGATACATCAATCATCCTACCAAGGCTTGTTATGTTCTGAAGAAGAAAATTCAGGAGCTGATAAATGCCAATGCCATCGCTTTAACTAATGATGAGCATACGGTCACGACCAATATGGTTTCTCTTCAATTTGGAGGTTTTCCTCCACAGCAAGCCCTAGATGGGATTGTCCCTATTCTGAAGGCGATGATGAAGATTGTGAATATCCTACCTGCCAGAGAGAAAAATAAAGGATTGTTGCCTCTCACATTAAAGAATGGTGAAATCATATGGGTACATCCTGACTTAGTACCTGAAATAGAGGATGAAGATAAAACTTCAAAATCCAAGAAAGGTAGAAAAGTTAAAACCTGCAACATGATTTCTCATGTTATTCCAGATACTGATGATTTGGATCATCTTTGGGATGGTATTCCATTGGAGGATAGGCTGAAAGGTTTGAACATATGTCCTCCAAGTTTAGTTCCTCCTACCAAGCTCAAACTCATTCATCAGCAGTGGTTAGCTATGAATAGTGTTCCCTTATGTAGGGCACAACAAGTCTTCACTGCTTATAAAAAGATCCTACAGGGATCTTTCCTCGTATCCCGAGTATTTCTCCTTCTTCTATTGCTACAGAGATTTTTATTCCTCCTTCTTCGGAAGTCTCTATGCCTTCTTCTTCTCCTGTGGTTACAGAGATCTCTGCTTCTTCTTCTGTTCAACCATCCATTGAAAGTCCGCTGCCCATTCACTTGTACAGTCAACAGTCAGTCCATCTCATGAAGAAGATGGGTTATGACTTTCAAAAGACAGAGGGTTTAAACTATGATAAAGGAATACGACTTCCTTTACAGATTCAAAGTCAAAAATCCACTGTTGGGTTGGGTTCTGAGCTTCCTCTTAACAATCCTCGCAAGAAGAAGGCTAAGGGAAAGAAGACTAAATCCTGCAATATGGTACTTCCCTTCTCATAATTCTGAAGAAGAAAGCTTTGCTGGTACGAGATCTGGAAAAGAATACCACAAAGATTATGAGGGATCTTCTAAAGAAGTAGAGGATGTTATAGAAACAATCCCAGTTCAACCATCTCATGTTCTTGTTAAACCTTCGGTGGTTGAGAAAGGGAAACAGAAAGCAGTACGCTTTGACGTTCCCTTGAAATCTACTTCAAATCAAGGGGTGGTGATGAAGCCCTATAAATTCGATATTCTAGCCCAGTTAGCCAATACACCGGCTAGACTCTCTATATTCGAGCTATTGCGTCTTTCTAAAGAAAGCAGAGAGACTTTGAGCGAAGCTTTGCTGCAAGCAGACTCATGCTCGGCTCAATTCAAGAGTCCTGATAATACACCAGTGTCATGTCCATAATGTTATAGTGTGATAGAGGCAATTCCTAACATTACCTTCACACAAGAAGATATGCTCTTGAAGTATAACAAGCACGACAGGCCTTTATGTTACACTGTGTATATTGAATCCACTAAAATTGACAGGATTTATATTGATCCTGGGTCTTCTATTAGCATTATTCCTCAGAGTATGCTAAGACCTTTGAGGATTCCTACTAGTGATGTGATCTACACTAGTACCATGATAGTTGGTTTCAACTCTGGAAAGAGTAAACCACTGGAGAAGATTCAGCTAAAGATTCAGATTGGTGATCTTCGAACTATGGCTACTTTCTATGTTATTAACTCAGACGTATCCTACAACATCCTTCTTGGAAGACCATGGATACATGAGCATAACATTGTGCCTTCAACTCTCCACCAATGCTTCAAGTACGTGGATTCACAGGGGGTTGTGAAGATTGAATTTGCTGATATCAATCCCTTCAAGGGTGTTGAAGCCTATTTTTCAGACTCAAAACTCTACAAACAAGAGAATGTGAAAGAGATATAAGATATGGCTAAAGATCAATCACCCGCTGAAGATCAGTTTGTCAATGAAGATCCTCCGGAAGAGCAACCTTTGAAGATCAAGGTCAAAGGTCGAATCCAACCCCAACCTGTCAATGATCAACCTCTGGTGATCAAAGTCAAAGGAAGAACTCGGGCTTCATCTCAGGAATCAGTGAATATTCCTGCCAAGAGTCAAGATGCACCTCTTCTGATCAAAGTCAAGGGACGTACATCTCGTACGAATAATCCAGAATCACCATTGATCATCAACCTTGGCAAGTCTACGCAGAAGACGGATGACGGTCCATTAATGATAAATCCTAAGTGTAGTACTCAACCTGTAAATGATGTAAATATTGATCATTCTGTACTTTCTGATATTAATGAAGATTTTCTTTTGAAGTATATGGCTGTAAAATTTGTTGAAAGAATGTCTTTATCTTCTGATGATCAAAGTCATCAATATAAAGACGACATAGATACAGATGAAACTTTATATATTGACCATAAGGAAAATTCTTTTCCTCCACATGTTGATGTAGGCCCTTATGCTCAAAAGTTTCTAAAATCTTCTCCTTATCTTCTTCCTGTAGCTGCTTCGTCACAAGCTTGTGTAACTTTTAGACGTCATGAAAAATCTTACTTCGTGATTCCGTCTGATAAGAAAAACAAGCACCAAATTGTGTTTGGCCTGGCTAAAATATCCCTGTTGTTCAGACCGATGATCTTCGAGATAACGATAAAGGAAGGATCCGAATTGATAAATATAGTCAACAATCTCTCAAGATTATCCAGAAAATGGGATATGATTTAAAGACTATGCAAGGTCTCAATCAAGGCAAAGGTAGACGATTACCATTATGTGGTGATCCATTCTACCAGAAAACTCGTCATGGGTTGGGATATGATCCGTCCCACATGTTTAATGACGATATACAAGAAGAATTCTCTTCTAGTTCTTCACAATCCTCAGATTCGGAAGAAATCCATTTCATCGAGTCTGATACATCCCATTCCTCATATGCTGGAGGAGACTATTACGATGAATCTGAGTATGTATTTTCAGTTAACATGGTTCAAACTGAAGGTGAATTTGAGCCATTTGAAAATAACCCTTGGGCCCAACAGATGGACACTCAGTGGGAGCTTCGTTTTGAACAACGACAACCACCTACAGAGGATGAGATTGTTCAAATTGATGTTAGAGACGAAACTACGTCCAAGCCAATATTCATCAGTAAAAACCTTTTTGAAGATGAAAAGGAAGAGTTAATACAAATGATTAAAGATTGTATCGATATTTTTGCATGGAGTTATGAGGATATGCCGGGTCTAGATCCTAAAGTTGCTACTCATAAACTCAATATTCTTCCTAATGCCAAGCCTGTGAAACAACAGCAACGGCGTTTTCGACCAGACATGATGGATGCAATCGAAGCAGAAGTTAAAAAGCTGATTACATGTGGCTTTGTTCGTGAGGAACAACACCCAGACTGGGTTGCCAATATTATTCCTGTTATGAAAAAGAACGGAAAAGTCTGAGTTTGCATAGATTTTCGAGATCTTAAAACAGCTTGTCCAAAGGACGAATTTTCACTTCCCATTACTGATGTCATGATAGAAAATACATGCGGTTTTGAACGCATGTCTTTCATGGACGGGTTCTCAAGATACAATCAGATTAAGATGCATCCAGAAGATGAAAAGCATACTGTTTTTCGTACACCCCTTGGAGTCTACTGCTATACGGTTATGCCGTTTGGTCTTAAAAATACCGGTACTACGTATCAACGAACCATGAGCAACATCTTTCAAGAACATCTACGAAAGACAGTTGAATGTTACGTAGATGACATTGCTTCCAAAAGTCGATCAAAAGAGGATCACATTCAAGACTTGAAGACAGTATTTAAATTGATGCGTCAACATCAATTGAAAATGAACCCTACTAATTCTTTCTTAGGGGTTTCCAGTGGCAAGTTTTTGGGATTTGTCATCACTTCTCACGGTATCCATGTTGATCCTGATAAAATCAAAGCAATTCTTGAAATGCGTCCTCCACGCAATCTAAAAGAACTTCGAGGCTTTCAAGGTCGCATTGCTTATATCAGGAGATTTATATCCAATCTCTCTGGGAGATGTCAACCTTTCTTCCGTCTATTAAAGAAAGGTGTATCATTTGTTTGGGATGAAACATATCAGAAAGCTTTCAACGACATCAAGCAATACCTTACAAATCCACCTGTTCTGGTACTACCAGTGGTAGAAAGACCATTTTTGCTATATGTTCGAGCCTTGGATCATTCACTTGGTGCTCTTCTGGCACAGAAAAGTGATATGGGTCATGAACAAGCAATTTATTATCTTAGCTGAATGATGGTCGGAGATGAACACAGGTATACTCCTGTAGAAAAGGAATGTCTGGCTTTGGTTTTTGCTGTTCAAAAGATGAGACATTATGTGATAGGACAGACCATTCATGTCATTTCCAGAATAAATCCTATTCGGGTATTGATGAGAAAACAAAGCATTCTTAACTCTAGGTTAGCTACCTGGGCGATGTTCCTCACTCCTTATGACATGGTCTATGTACCTCAAAAATCAGTGAAGGGTCAAGCATTAGCTGATTTCTTAGCATCTCATCCTATACCTGAAACGTCGAAGCTATATGAGGACATTCCAGATGAAGTTGCAGATTGCAACATGACTTTAAAGGATGACATTTGGCAATTATACTTTGATGGAGCGTCACGAGTTGGACCTAAAGGCAATATCGTCTCTGGGGTAGGAATCGTCTTGGTTTCTCCTGACAAAATGGTCATATACCGTGCTTATTCTCTCAATGAGCCATGCTCCAATAATGTGGCAGAATATAATGCTCTGCTCATTGGTCTCCAAGTAGCAAAACAATTGGATATCGAGTTCCTGGAAGCTTATGGAGATTCTCAACTGATTGTTAATCAAGTTAGAGGGACATATGAAGTCAGATATCCTGACCTTATCCCTTATCATCAAGTGGTAATCGAATTGGTCCTCTTATTTAAAGGATTCTTCATCGAATTTGTACCACGTTCTCAGAATTTGGAAGCTGATGCTCTTGCTAGCTTAGCTGCAGATTTGGCTGTTCCAATTCGAAGACAAAACACCATTACTTTGTTGGACCGAGACTTATTATGTGTTAAGAATAATCTACATATTGAACAGAGTTATACTACAGAATCAAGTTCCCAATAAAGGGATTGGAGAAGTCCATTCATTGATTATGCGGTTCATAGGATTTTACCTGAAGATCCAAAAGAAGCTGCATCAATCAAGAGACGATCATTTTGATTTTATTATGATTCGTCTCTACATATGTTATATCGTCGTTCATATGATGGACTTTTGCTACGTTGTCTCTCTGAGAATGAAGCTAAGTAAATGCTTCGTGAAGCTCATAATGGTGTTTGTGGTGCCCATCAACCAGGTCCATAATTACAGGACCGCATTCGAAGAATGGGGTATTATTGGCCATCTATGATAGCAGATGCTGTAGATTATGCCAGAAGGTGTAAAGTATGTCAAATTCATGCTGATTTTATTCATCAACCATCGGAGTTCTTACATCCTACAGAAGCTTCTTGGCCCTTTGAAGCTTGGAGCATGGATATTATTGTTCTAATTAATCCTCCTTCTGTCAAGGGACATCGGTTTATACTGGCTATAACCGATTATTTTTCTAAATGGGCAGAAGCAGTTTCCCTTGTTGAAGTAAAGACATCCAATGTGGTTAGTTTCATCAAACACTATGTCATTTATCGCTTCGAGATTCCCCGACAGATAATTCATGACAATGGACCACAATTTGCCAGTCAGGCATTTTATCGATTCTGTGATAAGAATCGAATCCAAAACCTGGCGTCTACGGCTTATAATTCAGCTGCTAATGGTTTAGTCGAAGCTTTCAACAAGACGATCATCAAACTTCTCAAAAAGTTTGTTTCTTCTAATAAATGTGATTGGAATGAGAAACTTGGAGAATGTTTATGGGCTTATCGAACAACAGTCCGAACTCCTACTGGTTTTACACCATTTTTACTGGTTTACAGATGTGAGGCAATTCTTCCATTGGAAATCTAGATTCCGTCTCTTCGAATAGCTATTGCTAATGAGCTAACTCTAGAGAACAATGATCGCTTACGACTCTAAGAACTTGAAGGATTGGACTAGAAGCGTCTTCAAGCACAACAGCATATTGAGCTGTATCATGCCCGTATATCTCGAACTTTCAATCGTAAAGTTAAAGAGAGGGTATTCAAAGTCGGTGAACTAGTACTAGCTGTTCGAAGACCGATGGTGATGACTCATAAGAGTAAAGGGAAATTCCAAGCGAAATGGGAAGGTCCTTATGTCATCGAGACATTTTTCTCCAATGGTGTCTATTGGTTGTCTAAACCTAATGGAGATTTACTCATGATGCCTATCAATGGCAAATTTCTGAAAAAATATTATGTTTGAATTTCTTCCTTATTCCCCAGCTACCAATGTTTGGTTAAGCTTGGAGAGAAATTTTAATCTTTTATCTTGCCAGTTGATATAAAAAGTTGGATTTATTATCTACCATGTCCATTTGACCTCTGAATAAATATTAAGTCTGTTTATTTTTCCTATCTATCATGTCCATTTGGTCTCTGAATAGATATTAATCTATTTTTCTTTGAGTTGTTACGATCTGTCATGTCCATATTACCTCTGACAGTATTGTATACTCTAAACAGAAAACGAGATTTTATTATCTATCATGTCTATATTACCTCTGGATAGATATAATTTATTCAGTTTAGAAGACTTGTCATGTCCATATTACCTCTGATAAGTGTTTTCTATCTCATACCTATTATTTAATTTGAAAATAAATGATAGGATCACAAAACAAATATTTTATTCATTTTTTGAGTAAGATAAAAGATTACAAAAACTCCTTATTTGCCTAAGGTGGAGCAGATATATCTTTTAGCAATTTTTGGAGCTCTGCCAAACGTTTCTCACGAGAGCCCATTATATTTTCAATAGCTACCTTTCTTCGGGCCTCTGGAGTGCAAATGGGAGAAAACTTAGCGAAAGTAGCTATCAGATTATCCCTGGCATCATCAAGGAACTTGATAGTAGATTCAGCTCCAACAACTTGTTCCTCCAGAATTGAGCCCTGTGTCAAATGTTTGTCACGAGCTGCTATTAATTGCTCCTTCTCAGCTTTCAGACGAGCTAGTTCGGCCTCCACTTCACGAATTTTATTATTTTGTTCCTGAATTTTCGTATTCGAAGTGTCATAGGCTTCTCTATAACTGTCCAACTTAGGCTTTGTGTCAGCCAAGAAAGCTTTCTCTTTGGCGACTTTGCTGCTGTGTTCTCTGAGAGAGTCGTTGAAAGTAGTCTCTCGAGTAGTGTATTCAGCCGATAAAACATTATACTCAGCTTGAATAAGACTTTCAGTAGTTTTACTTGTCAACCTCAGATATTCTTTAATAGGTTGCTCAAGTTCTTCTACCACCTTTTCCAATACAGTTGCTCTCTCAATATCATTAAATATGGTGACGTTCCTGATAGTGGAAACAATCGCGCCTTTCAAGCTTTCATAACTGAGGCCTCTATGCAAGACCATGTCAATCAAAGCTGCCAATGTCTTGTAAAAAGTTTCAGTATGAATCTCAACTAAGAGATTCATTTCTGCATTTGAGCTCAGAGTTGCAGCAATCTCTACCAAGTCTCTTTTCCAAATACTAGGGGTAGATGTGGTGGCTCCAGTAGCAGATTGAGATAAAGATGATGTTGTCGTCACTACTATAGCCAACTGATCACTGGAAACTTCAGGGATTAAGTCTTCAGTACTAGAAGATGTGGTTGCTCCTGTACAAGACTGAGATAAAGATGATGTTGTCGTCACTACCACATCCAATTGATCCCTGGGAGCTTCAGAGATCACATCTTCAGTACTTGTTACTCCAGCCGTTTATGGAGTTTTGGTGGCGGTAATAGTGGTGGATGAAAAGATAGTAGTTGTAGCTGATTTGGGTTCAGGCATCGTCTCCTCATGAACTTCCGCTGGATTAGTAGTAATAGCAGAGGGTGCTATCACGACATCTCCAGTTTCAGTTGATGATTTGATTACGCCTTCATCACCTTCTTGGGCTTCTGGATGTTCAGACTCTGGAAATACTTCAATCTCTTCATTGAGATCAGTTCCTTCTTAAGCAGCCATTTCTTGGTCTGCAGTTTGGTCTTCTTCTCTGTTGTCAATAGGAGAAGACAATCCTGGTTGAACCTCTATTTCAGGTTCTTGTTGTAGTCCCTCTTCTGGTTGCATTTTCTCTGCTCCATCTGAAGAAGAACTCTCTTCCTCAGACTCCGTGTTCTCCTCATAAATATTTTCTTGAAGAGGAGGAGGAGCCACAAGCTTTGGAGTAATATTGACACCTGCAAAAAAAAATTGAACAACATAAGTTAATATACAAAAGTCATAGTTTTATATGAATTTTGTACAAATTATATTTACCTGGAGTATGTATAGGACGTGTCAAGTACTCATCATAATCTCCGGTCCAGTCCTCATCATCAAAAGTGACAGCCGGCTCATCGGATGGAATAAACACCGGGTCAACAGTTTGTACTGAAGCAACATCTTCAACAACTTGCACCTTTTGTGGCAAAGTTAAATGAAGCGATGAGCTAAGACGTCCCGGGGATAAAACTACCGCCGGTGTGGCTGGTTGATATGCTGAAGATCCTTCTCCAGGATGAACTGAAGAAGACGCAATATGCTGCGGCTCATCCACCTGAGTGTCATTCTCAGGGGTAGTGGCTCTTGATCTGGAAGGTCTTTTAGTAATAGCCTTCTTCTTCTTTTCTGGTCACTTCACTTGAAGAGTAGTAGTTGTACTCTGCTTCCGTTTGCGAGTTTTCTCAATAACTTTTGGTCTTGCTGCTATTTTTCCAGCTCCTGTAGGGATTACTGCCAGAAATTCATCTGTAACAGTGGTGTTATCGGGTATATCAGGAGCTATTCTGATTGGCTCCTCGATGTTCCCCTCCTTGGGCCATCGAAGACTGCCTTGCATACTATAACCATCTGCGAAAGAACGGATGAAAGCGTAAAAACGAGCATACGAGTGAAGTATACATAGCTCGGTTGTACTGGTGGCAGTAGATATGTTGAATTTAGCACCAGTACATGCGGCGCTGAAGTATCTCCATGCTCTCGTGCCGTCAATCAACTTTCCATAGTGATAAAAGCTGGTCGAAGGATTGCAAACGTGAAGCTAGTCATATCCAAACTGGCAGGTGAACCTACTCGGTAGATAAGGCTCAAACGCACAGTTATCTTCGTTCCTGTACATCAGATGGGATGGTCTGATGTACGTTAGCCATTGGAAGATAGGTTTTGGCAATGAAGTTGTCCTCTCTCTTCTGTCTTTGAATTGCACGCCAAGGCAGTCGGCTGGAACTGGCGGCCTTATGCAGAAGAAATTCCAGCCATGAGAGTAATTTAACGCTGCTCGGGTGTCTGCCACTGTCGTGGCAGTCCATATGGCCTTGCTGAATTTTTGGAGAAAGATTGTCGCTTCATCTTCAGGGCCTGGCGGCAGTAAACTGCAGTTATGGTGTAATAACCATCCCATCAGATAAGTATACGGCAGCTCCACCCTTAGAAAATTGTCTCGGTGAGGAGCATTATTAATCAATTCTTCACCAAAAGTCCGTAGACCTGCATTTATCCGGCATACCATTGCTGACAGTAGATTAATTTTGGCTTTGAACACCAAACGTACTGCTGGCCACAATACGTTTCGGTGGATCCTGTCTATGGTACTGATCCCCGACACGACCCATCTTCGTAGCCATAGGGATAGGAAGCCTGCCAGTAAATCCTTCCTTCACCTCTTCTGACTACCATGCCTCAGGTAGCTTAAAGTTTCAGTCCCCACAGGGATATCTCCAGTCTTGGTGGATAATATTGGTCTCGAGCTTTCTGTGAGACCATCAGTTCCTGGATCACATCTGCTGGAATTATGGAGCAAGGGTTTATGGTTTGAGTCTTGTTTTCTTGAAACCTACCCTTCTCAGTCTTGGATATCCTATTTTCATGGTAAAATAAATAGGTAGTCCATTTAGTTACATATGCCAAATGTGACCCTGTTTCATACAAACTGGTACAAATCAGATAATGGCACATAAGTTCTTTATAGACTTGCACCAATTCAGGGTTCTTCTCTTTTATTTCTGCTAGTTCCCGATTGGAGGGAACATATTCTTCATAAGGGGCTTCGTCCATTGGCAGCTTTGATATAAATTGCATCTCATGTAGAGCAAGACCCATTTTACCGTGTGGAGTTGCAAAAGTTCCTGTTGAACTCATATACAATTCCAATAAAGCCAAAAACAAGTTGCTGTTAGGTGGTATGCCGTAACTTGTAGAGGCTACTGCTTCATATAGGCCGATAGCTTCCAGGTCTATTTTAAAGTGCTTCATGATCCAAGCACTGATTTGAATCCAGTTATTACTATAAGGAGTCAGCCACCCTGTCAACCTAGGGTTAGTCTGAGGATATAACACAGCAGCTTTCATGAACTTATTTATAAACATGGGTACTTGTACTGGCTGGATCAGTGATGAGTCTTCACTTGGTGTGCACCTGGGCAATAGACCATAAAATAGGACAACACCACCACTGGGAGTACAAATGTGGTAGCCCATATCACTAGCTCTCTCTATTTTGAAAATAATCTTGCCCGGCCTGCCATAGCTATTGGGAGTCAAATTCCATAGCATCTGACGAGGGTGAGTAGCATGGACAAAGGCAGATAGAGGATAATCCTTGTCCATGTCAGGAAGATACATCATCCTTTCTCTAAACTTAAACACCCAGGCTTCTTTCTTAGGGTGAGTTTGCGATTTGAAGTGTATCGCATCCCCAAATAGAAAAGCTGGCTTCAAGAATTGTTGGTCTTCTAGTGATACAAACACTTCTCCATTCATCATGGACAGCAGCATCCTGTCCCCTTGAGCAGCTATCAGTTGAGCTCTCCCTTCAGGGTTGGATTGAGGAAACTGTACATGTGATAAGTTCCCCAGATAGTTTGAGCCCACCATACCAGTTGGCGAGCCAAAAATTTCTACAAGAGAGTGAATTTGCAAGTCCACTGCCAAACAACAAAAAAGAAGAAAAATCAAGTTAGTGAAAATCTAATTTGAAGCCTTTTTACGCATATGATTTGGTTTAACTTTTACGCATAAAGACTCTGAGCATGCACATTTTACGCTTATTAAAGTTGCTAAAAAATGTTTTTAAGTGTAAAAATGTTCTTTTTACGCAAAAGATTGTTACTAGTGAAATTTTACGCTAGTACAAATAGAAGTGAGCGGATTTCCAATTTTACGCCAGTACACATTAAATGTGAGCGTATTTTGAATTTTACGCTGGCACGTACAGACGTGAGCGTATTTTCAATTTTACGCTGACACATGTAGATGTGGGCGTATTTCAAGTTTTATGCTGACACATATAGATGTGGACGTATTTCAAGTTTTACGCCGACACATGTAAACGTGGGCGTATTTCAAGTTTTACTCTGACACGATAAACGTGGGCGTATTTTAGTCTTTTTACGCTAGCACGAACAACGTGGGCGTAGACTTTTGGTTCGTTCTTCTTCTCCGACGAATTTATGACCGAAGTTCAATATTTTACCCCTCATTGCCGGAGCCACGGCGGGGTTGCTTTGCTGAGATGCTGCCGAGGATCGGACAGGAGTTTGCGCACAATCGACCGATGAGGAATCAACGGCGGGTTTCTTGCCTTTGTTGTCGGCGGCGGATGACTTCTTGGGGGCCATCGAATCAAAGTAAGAGTAGAGGAGAAAAGGAGAGTGGAGAAAGATTGAGATTTCGAAAGAACAAAGTAAAGTTTTCTCTCTCCCCGAAGAACCCTATTTATAGGGAATTTTTGAATCGGTTCAAATTCCCTATTTTTTACGCCGACTGTTGGATATCCCAACTTTTACGCGGATGACCGTTGAATATCCCAAACTTTACGCTGACTGGTCAAATCCTGAATTTTACGCTTCTGTTCAAAGTATTTCAAATTTTGAAAAAATATTTGAAAACTTTGAAAAGGGTTTTGTAGGAGCGTAAAAAGTGCTTTGTGGACTAAGTCAAAGGAATTGAGGACTTTACGCAAGCAATTCTCTATGTGAGCTATTTTTACGCCAGGGCTATTTGCATTGGACATTACGCGAGCTACTTTACGCCAAGACAGTTCATTGAATTTTACGCCTGGACAAACTGTCAGGCCGCATTTAATACAGAAGATTTGATTTGACAGAATGATTTTGCTGACAACATGCAAACACAAAAGTCGAGAAGATCGGATTTTTACCAAATCCGATACTTGTCGTGTGGTGTGAAGAGAAGGCTATTTTACGCTCAATAAAGTTACTTCTTTTTACGCACTATAGTTATTTGAGCTTTTACGCTCAAAGCTATTATGAGCGTAAAGTCTATTTGGGCTAAGTTTTACGCTCAAGGCTATTTTAGCCACTTTACGCTGGAAAGTTTATTTCGAGTTGTTTTTACGCCAATTTGCCACTTTACGCTCAGGGCATATTTTGGGTCATTTTTACACCCGATCCTTCTTGACTACTCTAAAACGTGGTTTGTGTACGTGGCTATCATGCCACACTTATTGAAGAACGTGTGTACGTGCTCCCTATTTTTGTTGAAATAATGGGACACGTGTCAACATACACATAGGGTGACTTCCATCATGGGTGACGGTTGCTAGCGTAAAGACTGGATTATGCTGCTTTTTACGCACAAAGGTAAAAGTCTATATATAGACTTATTATTCACATAGACATGATCAAGATAATATACAAAGATCAGAGCCCAGAGACTTTGATTTTCCAGAGCATTCTTCTTCAAATTTTCTTCCAGAATAGAGTGAAGCAAAGCAGGAAAGCATTCGACCTCGCCATCAGTGCCCAAGTGCGTCGATACCTTTCTGGTGACTTAGTTCTTCCGGTTGTTCATCTTCTAGCAGTATTCTTCATCATCATCGTATGGTCCAAGGAACGAAGTGATCGCCTTCAGATCAGACTTCCATAGCAATACTTCCCAGAACAATTTGTACTTCTTGTACTTTTTCTTGTTTTATTTCAAAAGCCAATTTTTAGGCATTTTTGTTAAGTGAAACAGATGCATAGTGTACTGAGAGCGATGGGCCTCCTGTATAACCTGCTCTCGAAGCTCTCCGCTAGGCACACACAGTCTGGAACCGTGCCTCAATGTGCCATCTTCCGCAATGATGAACTCCACATCTGTCAATCCTGCTCGAACCTGCTCTCGGATACACCGCAGAGTAACATCGTCGAACTGAGCTGACTTGATCCTCTCCATCAAGTCTGACTGAATCTGTAGGCCCCACATCTGCATCTGAACTCCTGGTACGATCACCTTGATCCCCAAACTCTCTAAATCTGCTAATATATGACGATCCATCGTTAAACACATAGCTACCGGATACCTACTCAAGGCATCGGCAACCACATTGGCCTTCCCTGGATGGTACTGCAATGAAATATCAAAGTCCTTCATCAACTCCAACCATCTGCGCTACCTCATGTTGAGCTCTTTCTGTGTAAACACATACTTCAAGCTCTTGTGGTCTGTGAATATCTCCACACGCTCTCCGTATTCCACAGCTTCAGAGCAAAGATAACCGTCGCCAACTCCAAATCATGGGTAGGATAGTTCTTCTCATGCGGACGTAACTGCCTGGATGCATAGGCAATCACCTTCCCATGCTGCTACAAGACACAACCCAAACCCTTCCCTGAGGCGTCACTGTAGATAGTGAACCCGCATGATCCTGATGGCAACGTCAAAATCGGGGCTATCGTCGGTCGCTTCTTCAGTTCATCAAAAGCAACCTGACACTCCTCTGACCAGACAAACTCTACATCCTTCCGGGTCAGCCTAGTCAATGGTCTGCAATCCGGAAGAAATCCTGAACAAATCTCCTGTAGTATCCTGCCAATCCCAGAAAGCTTCTGATCTCTACGACAGAACTCGGTGCTGTCTACGCCTCAACTGCTCTCATCTTTTTCGGGTCGACCAAGATCCCATCTCCGGTCACCACATGACCTAAGAAATCAACTCGATCCAAAAAGAACTCAAACTTCGTGAGCTTGTCGTACAGCTGCTCCTTCTTGAGAGTCTTCAGAACCACTCTCAAATGCTCCTCATGCTCCTATGGGGTCTTCGAATACACCAAAATGTCGTCGATGAACTCCACCACGAACTTGTCCAAGTACTGGTGGAACACCTTGTTCATCAAGTTCATGAACACCGCCGGGGCGTTAGTTAACCCAGACGGCATCACCATGAACTCAAATTGGCCATACCGAGTCCTGAAAGCTGTCTTTGGAATATCCTCCTTCTTCAACTTCACCTGATGATATCCTGACCTCAGATTAATCTTGGAAAATACCTTCGCTCTGCTCAGCTGATCGAACAGGTCATCGATCCTCAGCAACGGGTACTTGTTCTTGATCGTGAGGCTATTGAGTTCCCTGTAGTCAATACACATCCGTACCGACCCATCCTTATTCGGTACAAAGAGTACTGGCGCACCCCATGGTAAAGAACTCGATCGAATGAAGCCCTTGTCCTGCAACTCATCTACTTGCTTCTTCAGCTCCACAAGTTCACTGTTGTTCACTTTATAGACATACTGAGATATCTGTTCTGCGCCGGGTACCAAGTCTATAGAGAACTCCACATCCATGTCCGGAGGCAACCCTGGCAACTCCTCCGAAACACATCCATAAACTCAGCTATTAGTGGATGTGGCATGCCCTGCTCATCTGCTGAAACTCCGTAGAAAACTTTGCTGCTCTGCTCTGACTCCCGCCTGGTGAACTCGAACTCTGGCTCTCCTGGCATACTGAAAAGAACTCTACCCCCGCGACAATCTATACTGGCATGATACCTGCTCAACCAATCCATACCGAGTATAATATCGTAGTTCGGTAGTGGCATCACGAGCAGACTCACATCCAGTTTTCGGCCTCCCAAAACTACTCTCCAATCCTTGTAAACATCACTGACGAGGATAATACCACCCCCAGTCGTGATATTGCAAGTCCTAGGCAAAGGTTCAGAAGAATGCTGGTGTCTAATGGCAAAAGATACAGACACGAAGCTATGGGAAGCACCCGAATCAAATAATGCGAATGCGGGAAAAGAGTCGATAAGAACAGAACCTGCTATCAGATTGCCTACTGCCTCGGTATCCTCCGCTGCCATGGCGAAAGCTCGCCCCTGCTGGTGCTGAACAAACTTCTGCTGCTGAGTCGGTAAGGGTCCCCTCTGCTGCTCCACTGGTGCCTTGGTTCCTGCTCCCTGTCCTTTACGCCCGAAAGCCTCAGGACAGTCCCTCAACTGAAGCTCTGATGAACCACAGAGTAGGCACTTGCTTAGCCTCTTCCTGCACTCACTCCAGCTGTGCCCTGGCTTCTTACAGAAGTCATAAGTGGTGGCCTGCTGCTGTCTTGGTGCCTGCTGACCCTGTCTCTACTATGCCTGTTGGAATGGCCTTTGTTGCTGGAAAGACCTCTGCTGATGCTGCTGCTGAAAGTGGGGCTTCTTGGCCGGTCCTCCACTGCTGCCGGCTGCATGGGAATCACGGCCTCTCTTCTGTTTCAGCTCCAAATTATCTTCTGCTGCCATGGCTCCCATCAAAATCTCCTCAAATGTAGCATTCCTGTTGCTCTTGGTTAAGGACTTAACTTCCTTAACCAAACCCTTCCTGAATCTCCTAGCCTTTGCTGTCTCGCTAAGGCCCTCCACAAATTTGCCCAAGCGACAGAACTCGGCGTACTCCTCTACAATCTGGTTCCCCTAAACCAGGTTCTCAAACTGCGTCTCCAACGCGCCAAGTGCAGTATCAGGGAAGAACTTCTCCTTGAAAAGCTTCTTAAAAGCCTCCCAAGTTTACCCCATAGTACCAACCCTGGGGTCGGTCTGGTACCAAGTGCGGGCAAGATCCTGCATCATACTGCCTGCTGCTTCCACCTGGAGTCTAGCCGGTATCTCTGCGAGACGAAAAATCTCCTCTATGTGCTCGATCCATTCGTCCGCGTAAAGGATACCCTCCGTACCCTTGAAGTCCCGCGGCCTCATCTTTTGGAACTCCTGAATACCTGGAGTCCTCGACTGGTATGGCTGAATCTGCCCTCCCTGAGGTTGTGCAGTCACCCTCTCCACTGACACCATCGCTAACTAGTGGGCATTATCAATGCCCTGCCTCATGTCCTATGACTGACGTCGCTGCGTCTCCATCATCTGCTAAATGAAAGCAAAATACTGTGCCGTATCAATTATCCCCTGGGGCGGTGGTGGTAGCATCCCCTGAACTCCTGGGGTAGTCCTCGGAGCTGGTAGAGGAGCACCCCCAAAAGTAGTAGATAGGCCCACCTGAGCTAGAATAAGAGGCACTGTGGTCGCTGGGGCCTGCTGGATCGGACGATAAGTAGCCGACCTCTCAGTAGTATCCCTGAGACCAGAGCGCTGCGATCGTGTCTCCACTATCCTGAAGACAGATCAAACAAGGAATCAATTACTGAAAAAAAGCGAATTTATCAAAGAAGGACAGTTGTTTACAAAGGGAGATAATTAACAGCAAGAATTGATAAGAAATTTCCTAATGTGATTGATTACCTTAACTTATCCTATATCCTATTGCAGCAGGCTGTAATGATACTCTAGTTCGAGTATCACTACGAATCACACTAGTTGTGATTAGACCTGCATGGGCCACCACTAAAAACGTGTCACAACCCGCACCCAGTACAAGGGCACGAGAAGTGACGAACGCCCAGCCTACGCCGTAGTGTCGACGGTAGAACGCTGTCCTGAGTCACAGTATCTAACACGGTCTAAAATAAACTCCGAATAGAGAGTAAATAGTAAGTACTTAATCACAATACTAAGATGGAATAAGAAGTGTCAAAGTATAAGTGAACAATGTGTCAAGTGTGATAGTGTCAACATAGTGTAAGGGGGTACATGAGGTAATATAGGATTTGTGTTAACATAGAACATTACATCTCATTAACTTGTATATTGCATATATTATATCTATTATTACATTACATTCATGCTTGCATTCATTCATCATTCATTTATTCTCTTGCACTACTATATGCACCATGCATTACATACTATGGAACCTACATATTCATTACAAGCCATACTTATACATGCTTATATTAGATAGGATACTTACACCTCATACATCATTTATTTAACCATTTACTCATGCTTGTATTCTTTATTTAGTTACATAATGTATATACATTAACATGGGTTAAAATCAAATAGAATATTATATTACACACAAGGGTGCACAAAATGCATATGACGAATAGTAACTCCTACTAATAATCAATACTGTACCAACTCAGCATGAATTAAATTCTAGGATTAAATTATGTTATAGATCTATGTGTTAGCTTTCCGAAACTTCAAACGGATCGCGTTTTCGTTTCCGGAAACTCCCGAAATCGCGAAAACACCGAGAACGCGTTTGTCTTTTGTACAGCTGACACTCAAATAATTCTCCAGAAAGTTACATAAAGAATTAGGCCTATTAATATATGTTTTTGGAAAGCTAACTTCAATACGCTTCTTTTAAAAAAAAACGGGAGATTAAACCGAGTTTTGAGCTAGAAGTTATGACATTTCTAAGTTAGGGCTGAAATTAAAAACGTGGATAAAAATCATGACGGATTTAGATAGTTTGAGCCAAAAGAATACACAATATATATCCTAATTATCCACAACAATAATAGCAATAATAATATGAGGAACCACACTCACAAACTTGATTATATAATCATCATGAACCATTTATTACATATATAAATATAGATACACTCACATTACAATATATATATATATATAAAAATCTATATATGTAACATGAACACATCCATAACACAAAGGACACTCCTATGACCTCCAAATGGACACAAAATGGACACAAATGGAGATAAAACCGTGGGGATCATTCCTATGGGTTTAAAATAGACCTATATACATGAGGAAATGAAAAGGAGAAGGGATTTATACCTTCCGGTAGATCGAATCGAAGAAAAGCCTTCCCGGAGCGACACCGACACGTAGAGATTCCAAAAGGACACGAACGAGCTCCGAATCCTCCCAAACTTGGGTAGCTTCCTCCTTTGATAGAATGGAGAAGGAAAGAAGAAGATTTTGTGGCGAAATGGAAGGATTTGGTGGAGAAATGGAAGAATTTGGTGGAGAAATTGCTAGGGATTGCTCTCTAGAAATTTAGGAAAGAACAAGAGAGAGAGTGTGGATGAGAATAATGAAATAAACTTGAGCCTATCCTCTCCCAAAGTGGCTGGCCATATGGGGCTATTTGTCCTATTATGGTAAGGTCCAAAATGCCCCCACTAACCTATTCTATGAGTATTAGGAAAGGGCTAATTGGTTGGGGCTAAATTAGTCATTCTAAAGGCTCTAATCACACTAACCTTATCCTTAATAATTAGTCTAACCTCTAACTAAAATATTTCTATCATGTGGACTAAAATTAATATCATGTGGGCCATGCCTAACTAGTGTGTGGGTCCCACTAGAGTCAAACTATCCCCGGATCCCCGTTTCAAGTCGGATTGAGTTGAAATTCGAACCCGACTCAAATAATCCCAAAATAATATCATAAATAATAAAATAAATTTCAAAAATATTTCAAAAATACAAAATGACAAAAATACTACAGTTCCTGAAAACTGGAGGTGACAAATTTCCTCGAAATTAAAACCAAACAATAGTAAAATGTCAAAATCACAAGTCATAATTTTAAATAGTTTAAAAATGATTAAAAATCACCAAAAATCATAATATAAAATAATAATCAATAAATAATAATTATAATTACAAAATTTCAAAATTATTCTCATCTGGAAAACTGGGTGTTATACCAGTGTCATCTAAGCCAATGCCATAATAAGTAGGGCAGTACTCCACATCAATACCTGTAAAATTTTCAACATGCCCAGTTAGGACGGAACGAGCACATATCTCTCACAACAGTTCATAGCAAGAATGGACATATAAAGCAAGCTATAGAAAACTATACATGAATCGCTGTAAAGGAAATCAACAAGAGAGAGAGAGACTATAAAATGAGATATAATATGATAATAGAGAAATATAACCTTCTACGTGAATCAGAGCATGAATTGGTTATGTAAACGGTCTGGGTTGCACATGGATACAGCTATGGAGTGCACATGGATACCTACTGGGGATAATGATCACATAACCAACTACACTCTCCCTGCCCCCAATCAATACACAAGGATCAATGCATGTTATGTTATTGCACATGGATAACAACTACTGTATACATGGAGCTCATATGGTCATGAGTGTACATGAATAACATATGAGTGCACATGGATAAATATGAATACATAGGAGTACATGATGGCCATGATAAAGTATATGAACATGATATACTCGATGTATCCGAGGGGATAACATCGCATGAAAAGATCCAGAGGGTACTAATCCGTGTGAATATCGTGTCAGCATCAAGTATACTAGTCTATAACAAGAGAACATATCCAAAGAAGTATGAAAAGATCAGAGAATGTACTCGTCTGGCAAATTCGAACTGCTGATGATGAGGTGTAACTAAACTGGGGCAATATAAACCTATTTAAAATACACACATGTCATAACCAAGTCTACAATATCAAGAGAAATAGCTACAATGCAAGACTACATGCTTCTAGGTCCATTTTGGTCAAAGTCAACCCTCGGTCAACTCTGGTCAAACCTAGACAACGCTGGTCAAACCTGGGTCAACTAGTCCGTCTACTAATTTCTAGGTCATACACAAAATTCTAGGTCATTTGGAGTTCGTTTGAGTTAATTGGATCAAGTTTGAATCAAAGTTGACTTTTGTCAATTTGGTCAACTTGTCGGCCAATTCGACTAAACTAAGCTCGAAATGACAAACCAAATCTGTCCTAGGGCTCCTATAGTCATATACACAACTACAATCTAATCTAAGAGAATTAACAAGCATAAATATATATATATATATATATATATATATACATATAGGTATATACACACATGTGTATACACAAACGTTTAAATGGAAGATACGCAATGATGCGAGATAAATAAAGAGTCTAAAATCTGGAATAATATATCTCCCTTGACCCATTTGCAATATATATACATTAGGAATGGGTTTCAACAGAATTATATATATGTATATATATATATATATATATATATATATATATATATATATATATATTTTATATATATATATATATATATATATATATATATATATATATAGTTAAATATATGCATAAAGCCATATAGAAATACATATATTCATAAATGATGGAAAAATTATGAAACAAAGCCAAAGTTTGGTTCCCACGAATCCAAAATCTCATATAAGTCCTGTAAACTCAGATTTAGAAGCTAAGAAGCTGAAAAAAATTAGAATATCATATTAATTCAAAAATTGAAAACTAAAGAAAAACAACCCAATTCACACAACGACCCAAAATCCAAAATACACCAAACGAACCCGCGAAACTTGGCATACATGTTAGCCTTGACCCTCGTGATGCGTTCGTATACTCTCGGGTTCGAACTCGTTTCCCGATACCGCGTGGTACGCGTGCGTTCTCGCTCGTTTGAGCGCCGCACACGCAACGAAACGCCAGGTGCTTGTGCACATAGCTGGCAAGGTCCTGGGGTAGGTCAAGGACATGATGACACGATGACACGATGCGCCAAAGCGGAGCACGCAGCCCCCGTACCCACGCGGCCTGCTGCACGCACACGCGCCCGCGCGCCCTCGTGCGCGTGGTGCCGGCCTCGCTGCTCCCTCGTCGGGCCACGCCGCGACTTGGGGTTCGTCCTATGGGTCATCGAGATCTAGGTCAACATGTTTCGGGTCCTGGAACGGGTCTTCGCTGCGTCGTGCGCACGCACGAAGTCTGTCTCCGCGACAAAAACGACAGGCTGAATGCACAGTGGCTGAACGGTGCGCGCACGATATCTCCGCGCTCGCTCAACAAAAAGTCATGAAATTTTACGAGCGTGAGGGCAGAGGTTGTCCCCACGTGCTTACAAATTTTCACACAAAAATACGCTCTGTGCATCGCACAATCACACGCGGACAGCAGGGCACACACGGCCTCGTGCACGGAATCCGTGCACGTGCGTCCGTTGCCCGAAACGCCGGTGAAATGATGTCAAACCCAAAACCGTCTTCACGAAAGTTTATCAAAATCATATTATCTAAACATTCATGAAGACAAAAATGAAAAACAACAACTTTCTATCCTAAGCGGCATTTCGTCGAACACGTGCCATAAGGGACCGACACGGGCTCGATACCTCAATCAAACGGAGTCGAAATCCCACCAAATTTCGTGGGCAAGGCTAGGGCACCTATATGTACGCAAAAGTGAAGAAAAAACCATATTTGCTATGGTAGATTAGGATTTTACCTATTGAGTGTCAAAACTCATTGATCGGGGCTCCTCGGTTGTCGTATCGGCCGATTTCCCTCCAACAAAACCCTCCATCTCCACTCCAGAAATGCTCCAGCAGATCCTTCTTTCCTCGACGAGCGCAACGGAGTTTGTTTGGGAAGAAACGGACTCCGGATGAAGAAAATAGGTGTTTTGGAGAGATGGATCTTTTAGGATTTCTTGGTAGGAGGCTCACAATTTTCACAAATAATGAAAAAGTGGAGGGGTGCTGCTGTGTTGGGCAGCCAAGGGGGTGTCTAGGGGTTAGGGTTTCACTTGCGCCATCTCCTACTCAATTAGAAATGGGCCCAAGTCAAAAAGCTTAAAGGCCTACATGCAAAAAGGCTAAATAAATAAATAAAAGCCTTAAAAATAATCTAATGCACAAAATAAATTCTAAAAATGAAAATACAAATTCTAATGCATGGTTAGGCCCCTATACAAGTCCACTAAGGTTAAACCAGTTGCTAGCACAAACAAGAGTCAACATATTCAGGAAATCACATAAAGGTCAAAATGGCTGAAAAGACTAAAATACCCTTCTATGAAAAAGTTGATGCTACATACTCGTACCCCAAAAAGCAGGATGTGGGTCGTGATAAGTTTTTGTGGTGGTCTATACAGGTCAGATTTAGCAAAATTGTGCAAACTCATGATAGTACTTAAGTTAGTCGTACTATTGTGAGCTTACGACTAGGAAGTGCTCATTCACAATTAGGATTGAAATGATTTAAGAGAATGACTAGGACTAGGAGTCCCTTATTCAAATTGACCGTTGGGTAGTTATGGTTGTTATATAGGCCATGCAGTTTAGATAATGAGTTATTAATGTTAGATAGCTTGACAAATCCCCATAGATACACTATTATATTTTGATATGACGATATGATCCAATGTGGATAGACTATTCACTTAGGTAAGTTAGGCCTTCCTAGAATTAATGCTCTAATCTTGATAAATTATTCAATTTCTTTTCTTTTTGCCCTATTTAGATATCATCCTCGTATCATAAGTCTGAATTGCCTATTTAATTCCTATTTTGCTATAAGAATTAATTTTAGTAATTTCTGATTCTGTTATCCATATACGAACCTCGAGTTAGTTTCAATTCAAACTTTTCCCTCAATCGTTTGAATACACATAAAGTAGAGATTAGAATGTTTGTACTTCTCTTGTCTTCAGTTATTTCCTCTCTGATCAATCTTTTATTTTTATGGATTGAGACTAATAGGACAGATACTTACACTTCTTCTATCTTGATCACCCTGGGATCGATTCGAGTTATCTGTCCTGCCTAAGCTGCATCACTCATTTGTTTCCATAAGTAATTATTAAATATTCTACTTACTCCAGTTGACTTTTGAGCCTAACGTGACCCAATTATCTGTCTAGTAATTTCGAGTCAGTTTTGTTTCATGTTTGTCCCTCGATCCTTGAGTATGAAGGAAGTAGAAATTGGAAATTTTTACTTCTCGTCTTCGGTCAGTTTTTTAGTCGATCGTTTAATCTTCAAAAATTGATACCTAGTCGATTGTTTGATTTTCAAAATTCATACTGTCACTTCAAGAACAGATACTTTCACTTTTCTATCATAATCAACTTGTTTGAATATCTAGAAGCTTCCTTAAATTCTTACTGATACAGTCGGGAAGATTATTCGTTGACTTAAAATGGCAAGACAGTAGCGCACTGGTGCCATTTATTTGACTTATCGAGGACTGTAGGGTTCACTGCAGCCAATAGCGCACTGGCGAAGCACGACCCCAAAAGTTAATATTATTTCAAGTAAACGTAAGTTATCGAATATTGTTAAAACTATGTCTTAGTTGTCCTCCTTTGATCTTAGTTATTTTTATGTCAAATTTTGGATAAAGTTAATAAAATATCCGATAATCAGTATCATATTTGAGTCACAAAACCAAAGGGTTTACTACAGCCAGGTGTAACATAAATCCTCAGTAAAATGACTTCAGACATGATTACAAGTTTTCAGATACTATAAAGGTTAGAAAAATGATATGTATGTTCCATTGATTCAAAGCCAATACTAGTGGAACTTTTGTAAGTTGTGTAGCATTCCTTCCAACCTAGCATCCCATTGTCCTTGTGACCTATTAACGAGGTAATTGACTGACACTAGTAAGTTTACCTAGACTATAGAGTTTAGAGGTCCCTAACCGATTGGTCGACCAAGACCTTAAATAAAAAGATAAGTAGGACAACTATAGAGGCACCAACACTAGAATAGTCTTAGATTTTGATGAACTTGAACTACTTGTGCCTTCGTTCAATCGTAATTATCGCAGTACTTATATTTTAGACTATATTGACTAATGCCGCTATTATAGCCTGGTTCTTGCAAGCATATTCTTTATCGAGCTTATTCAGGACATGTTTATTGGGGACGCCCACTAACATATTGTCTAATTAAAATCTGTGTATTATGGTCTGATCAATCCTAGTGCACTTGGTTCGCTCTTTATATGAATAGTATAAATGGATTGAGATATAGTTGCTCTCTAGGATCTCATCCGCAACTGCCTTGACAACTCTCCTCGAATTATTCAATCGCCTTCAGAACCCGTATTTGCATTCGATTTCCCACTACCAAAATACAAAGCTTCAGTGACGGATATTTAGCGACGGATGTATTCCGTCATTAATAGCGATAGACTACCGACGAAATAGTGATGGTCTTCCGTCGAATTGCTGCCAATTATTTTTTTAATTTTAAGGGTAAATCTCGGTCGAAAATCCGTCGCTATATCGTCAGACATACAGCGACGGACAAATAACCAGTCGCTATGTCGTCACCCAATTGTCAATATTTTACTGGGAAAATAGTTAGACAAAATTGGCACAAAATTTGGCGACCACATAGCGACGGATTATCCGTCGACAAACTAGCAGGGGTATAGCGACGGACCTGGCGACGGATATATCCGTCGCTAAATACTGTTCCCTAACATAAAACGAACCGACGGGCGGGGGGAGGGGATTTTCATTCCCCCCAAAATTTTCTCTCATCTCTCTCTTTCTTGCGCACTCTCTCTCTCTCTCGCTCAGGTATGTCTCTCTCCCCTCTCTCTCTCTCTCTCCCTATCTCTCTCTCTTAGTGGTGGGGGGTGCACCCCACGGGGGAAATTGTTGTCGCAAGGAGGGGCGGAGGTAGGAGGCCTGGGGGGTGTTGGTGGTCGGGGGAGAAATGAGGGGGGTTTAGGGTGGGGCGGCGGGTGGGGAGGTCAGCGGGGTCGGGGGGTCTTGGCGGTCAGGGGGGAGGAAGGGGGTGTAGGGGCCCGGCCGGGGGGGAGGGTGTTTAGGGTGGAGGAAGGCGGGTGGGGAGGTCGCGGGGGGGGGGGGGGGGGTAGGCGAGCGGAGGGGGGCCGGGGGGTGTTGGTGGTCGGGTGGTGCAGGAGGGGCGGAGTGGGGAAGGAGGGGAGGGGGGTTGGGTCGTTTAGTATTACTTGATGTGTTTACTTGTCTTGGGCTTACTTGATGGGTTTACTTGATGTGTTTACTACTAAGATATATTTATGTGTTTACTACTTGATGTGTTTTCTTCTAAGATATACTTATTGTTATTTATTGTCGATCTAACAACTTGATGTGTTTACTTCGGTATCGGTATCGGACTATTTTGTTGAGTATCGGAATAGGTATCGGTATCGAACTAGTTCATGCTATCGATATCGGTATCAAAATATTTATATAAGTATCGGTATCGGATCGGTATCGGACTATTTATATGTGTATCGGTATCGTACTATTTCTATGAGTATCGATATCTAAACCCTAATCCTAACCCTAAAACCCTAACCCTAATCCTAACCCTATGAGTATCGGTATCTAAACCCTAACCCTATGAGTATAGGTATCTAAACCCTATTTATATGAGTATCGGTATGGGACTATTTATATGAGTATCGGTATCGGACTATTTCTATGAGTATCAGTCAGAGAGGGGGCCTTCTTGAGAAGCAGGGGAAATAGAGCGACGAAGTAGAGGGGGAGTCGATATCGGTCTATATATTTTTAATTACAATTCTGTTTACTTTGTCTTATGATGCAGATTTTTACATCCAATCTACGATGGATCGTTACTTTCGTTGATCGTACATGGATGTACAAACGGAAACACAAGAGCAGAATAGGTATGAGTGACAATTTTCAAGAAGTCGTAAAAGTGTTTCTTAAGTATGCCACGAGCAAAACTCAGTACATAGACGGTAACAAAATCAAGTGTCCATGTGGTAATTGTCGTAATAGACTGTTACGAAAAAGTGGTGACTATGAGAGATCATTTGACCCGTAAGGGTTTCGTACGTGATTACGGCCTTTGGTCATCGCAAGGTGAACTAGATACGGAAAGACAAGCTGCAGGAAGTTGCTACTTATGCTTTTGATGATAATGCTGCAACGAATTTTGTCATCAAAGACGACGAATGCTCTGTTGATTATGGAGACCTGCAGAGATATGGTGTACGATACGGCAGGGCCTAATTTTGATCCGGATGATCCTAATCCTGAGGCGAAGGAGTTCTATGATATGTTTCAGGCAGATACTTTTCTATATCCTGGTTGTGAGACTCATTCCGTACTATCAGAGACGATGCGGTTGTTGAACATAAAGTCTAATTTTATCTTGCCACAAGCTTGCGATGATCGGATCACACAACTAATTAAGAAGGTGTTACCGAAGGAATCCAAAGAGCTCCAAAAAAACTTCTACAAGTCAAAGTTGATGGTCCGACAACTAGGACTGGTGTATAAGAAGATAGATTGTTATCGCAACGGATAGATATTGTACTACAAGAAGAATGAGGACATAGAAAGTTGCAGCTTCTGTAATATGGATCGTTACAAGCCAGTACAGGAAAAAGGAAAGTCAACTACAAAATGACATCCTTACAAGTATATGCATTACTTGTCGATCACAAAGTGGTTGCAAAGGATGTATATGTCTCTGAATACAGCAGAACACATGACGTGGCACAACGAAGAACGCACAAAAGACGATAGAGAATTGTCACATCCTTCGGATGGAGAGAAGTGGAAACATTTTGATTTGTGTCATCCAGATTTTGCTACAGAGCCTAGAAATGTACGTCTGGCGCTATGTTCTGATGGCTTTGTCCCTTTCGGGTAGTCGGGATCTTAATACTTCTACTGGCCGGTCATTCTTATCCCTTACAATCTTCCACCATAGATGTGTATAAAGTCTCCTTATATGTTCTTAAAAGCTATCATACCCGGTCCCAAAAATTTTGACGAAGAACATCGATATATATTTATAACCGTTGGTGGATGAGCTGAAACAGCTGTGGGAGATCGACGTCGCGACCTATGATATTTCTAGAAAACAGAACTTTCAGATGAAAGCTTCACTGATGTGGACAATCAATGATTTTCCAGCATACGATATGCTGTCGGGATGGAGTACTCACGGCACCATGTCTTGTCCGATATGCATAGAAAATAGTAAGGCATTCCACCTTATGCATGGAGGAAAACTTATCTTTCTTTGACTGTCACCGTCAATTTCTACCCGCGAGTCATCCTTTGAGAAAGAATAAGGACAGCGTTTAGAGCTGGAAAACAAGAATTTTCTCATCCGCCTGCCAGAATATCGGGATACGATATTTGGGAAGATATAAAGGATTTTCCCACCGTAATGGAAGATCCGTCGAACAATCGTGTCGAGGGGTTCGGACAAAGCCATAACTGGACCAAACAGAGTATCTTCTAGGACTTGCCTTATTGGAAAGATAATCTTATAAGGCATAATCTTGATGTCATGCATATCGAAAAGAATGTGTTCGATAATGTCTTCAATACCGTCATGGATATTAAAGGAAAGACGAAGGACAATCCAAAAGCAAGACAAGACATTATCGAGATATGCATGCATCCTTATCTAAACTTGATACAAAGGGGAGCTGGTGGACAATTAACTAAGCCGATAACGCAATATACATTGAGCAAGGAAGCTAGATTATTAATCTGCAAGTGGATATCTACTTTAAGATTTCTCGACGGCTATGTGTCGAATTTGTCTAGATGCATTGATCTCAATGAACGCAAGCTAACGGGAATAAAGAGTCACGACTGCCACGTATTTATGGATAGATTACTGCCCATTGCTTTGAGAGAGTTTTTGCCTTCTGCTGTATGGGTTCTGTTGGCCGAGCTATCTACATTCTTCAGGGATATTTGTTCAACTAAGTTGACGGTGCAACATATGCTTGAACTTGAGGAGAAGATTATCTTAATAATTTGTAAGTTAGAGAAAATATTTCCATCGGACTTTTTCGACAGCATGGAGCATCTACCGATTCATCTAGCATACGAAGCCCGTGTCGGTGCATCTGTTCATTATCGATGGATGTACCCAATTGAAAGGCAAATAAAATTCGATATAATTTGAGTAGAATTTAAGTGGATTTTATAATTCATTGATAATTCTCAAGATAATTTGTCTTCCTAGATACCTACACCATCTAAAGAAGAAAGTTGACAACAAGGCTCATATAGAGGCTTTGATATGCTAAGCATATTTTATCGAGGAGGTATAAAACTTTTCCTCCATTTATTTCGATACTCATGTCCAGACAAATCGAAATTGACCTCAAAGGAATGACGAAGACATTTAGGATGGAGGTATATTAAATGTAAGGGACAAGCCTATTGGGGCTAGTAAGAAACGGTGGTTGACGGACGATGAGTATGATGCCGCTAACCAATATATCTTGTTAAATTGTGACATACAAGAAGTGAGTGATTTGGAAAAGTAAGTGACTACACTTACACTCATTATAATCTCTAATTTGGTGAAGTAAGTGACTACACTTATTTTTATTCTCTCTAAAAGTGTAATTAGAGATGAAGTCAAAATGAGGACACCCGATATTACCGATGAGGGACTTCAAAGAGAGGTTGATTGTACCTTTCCATCCTGGTTTCGCAAATACGTAAGTAACTAAGATAATATGTTATGCGGCTACCATTAAAATATATGCAGCTAAAATATTTAAATTATCAATATTTGTTTAGAGGTTTTATGGCCTGAAATAACACTCACAAATGAGAGCATTTATTATTTGGTATTGGGACCGAAGAAGCATGCAAAGACTTGGCCAGGTTATGTCGTTAATGGCTTCAAGTTTAAGGCAACTCAGAATGTGTAAATGCCGAATTTCTCAATGACGGCTTCAATACAAAGGATTCTGGTGTTTGCATAAGAGGCACGATCTATGATGACGAGCCAAACTTTGACTATTATGGAGTGCTTAGGGATATTACAGATTTATAATCTACTGCCCCATATGATATGCATATTATGATGTTCAAATGTGATTGGTTCGATACGACAACAAATATCGGTTGGAGAATCGATAAACAAATTGGATTAGTCGATATAAATTATCGTAGAAGGTATAGAGGGTCCGACACATATGCGATAGCAAGTCAGGCTGTTCAAGTCTACTATACAAGCAACCCAAGGCGTCGTAGAGATCGATTTAACTGGTGGACAGTATGTAAGATTAAATCTAGAAATACATTAAATATTGGAGACCTAGCATACCAAGAGGACTAGATCGAAAAGCCCCAATACATGGGACAACTATCGGATACCATCGATGTTGAAGCTATTGTTGGGGAAAATAGAGGGGAGGAAGAGGTTGATACACAAGACTTAGCTGTCAACCAGGGAAGAAAGTGGGCATCTTGTCCCAAGTATTGAGGCTGAAGAAGAAAAGGAAGAAGAACATGATGAGAATGAGGATATAGATGAAGTCGACGATGAGGATGAGATGAGGATAAGGATCAGGATAAGGATGAAGACGAGGACGAAGACGATGACGATGATTAGTGTATATATTTTCTTTTTGCAGATGGCACACTTAGTCCTTTTCGTCGTGGTGGTACTCGTCGCCCTGCTGGTAGTGTATATATTTTACTTTAGTTTTATATTCATTTATACTTCTAGATTGTTAATTATGTTTATGTGTTCTATTTACAGGTCATGATGGCTAGCACTCATCGTAGTGGTGTTGCTGGTGGTGGTGTTGGTGGTGATGCTGGTAGTGGTGCTGGTGGTCCTGGTCATGGGCTTGGTCGTCGTGGTGGTGCTGGTGGTAGTGGTCGTGGTCGCCTTCAGCATTTCCGGGATCTGACCCCATCTAGCGATCCCGACCCGAAGAGTACCCCGGGCACAGACTCATCCCGTCATCGATCTACCCCGGGGCTATCATCACCTTCGTTGACGCCTATGACTACATCCCCTAACGGATCCATTCCGCCAGCGGATCCACCAGATACTGCACGGTGGGCCCAGAGTACCCCTGGACTCAGTTACATTCGGTTACTGACGAGTGCATGCACGGAGCCGCTGATCCTCCGACGCCACCAGAGAGGCCGATGGGCGAGTTCCGACGAGAGCTATAGCCCGCAGGTGAATCGTAAGTAAATTTAAGTTAATTTATTAAATTTGTATCATTTATTGAAGTTGATAATCCAGTCGTTGCTTCTTTGTAGGTTTTTTCCTTGGGATGCTGCTAAGATTCTAGGGCACATTATTAGGGATAACTACCATGGCCCCTACCTCAATTTTTCTGAGGTGCCCCTGGATTTACAGTATGCCTGGCTTGACGAGATGAGGGTATATATATATATCTTGTGGTTGATTATTAATTACTCTTTAATCCACCACTTTTTTAATTATGTGACAATTGAATTTGTATGTCAGAGGACATTCTGGTGGCCTTTCCATCGCGAGGAGGCGAGCCGCAGGACCTACAGAAGCGCCGTCGGGAAGAAGATACGGGACGCGGTATATGACCTTCGCTCGGGGCATTCAAAGAAGGATTTGATCCGGTAGGAGTATTATGATCAGATCATGGAGAAGATGGATACACCTGCGTACAAGCAGAAATCGAAGAAAGCGAAGGCGAATTGATGGGCCGCGGGTCTGCATACAGGGGATCAAGGCCCCATGCAGTGACGCGTACAGATCTGGTAAGATACCGTAAATTCATTCTACTATTTAATTCGGTACTATTAATATACGAAGTTAATTAAATTTTATGAATATTTCGTATGCAGGCCCAACGGATGGTAAATGAGGGAAAAGAGGCAGACTCGATCACCATACATGATGTATTCTAGTATACGCACAAGAGACGGAAGGACGGAAGCTTCGTCGACGAGAGGGCCAAGGAGGCTGATGTAAGTACTTACGTTTATTAGATTTATATTAGAATTATAAGTATTGTTAACTTAATTAGATAAACTTAGGATTCAGACTATAATATAGTGAAACATAGGATTTAGATTATAACTTAGGAAAACTTATAGTATAAACAAATTTATTGGATAGGTTGTGTATCGTGAGGCCCTTAGACGGGTTCAGCCCCCTGCTACCGAGGATGTCGGCAAAACGACGCCCACCCAGGCGTCCTCTTCTATGATCGCTCGCTTCAGCGACATGTTCGTAGATACCGTCGGCGGCTTTAGGAAAGGGCGCCTCTCCGGATGCAGCTCCCTAGCGTCGTTGCAGGCATCGATTCCGAGATTTCCACCACCCCCGCCTCCTCCTCCCGTGACCTCGGTAGGCAATGATGTGAGGACACAACATACGATTCTGACCGAGACGGTATCGGATTTACGGGAGCAAATGACCACGTACTATCCACGTCCTTCTACTGCTTCCGGTTCTTCTGCTCCTGGTCCGTCTGCTCCAGGTTCTTCTGCTTCCGGTCCGTCTACTGCTGCTCCCGATGCTACGGATATTCCCGGTCCTTCTTTCGTCGGGGGTCTTTCTTTTGAACCTACAGACCCTCTGGTATCGTCTCCTGTGGTGACGACATTCCTTGACATGATGTCGCCAAAGCAGCTATGCCAACTTCCAGGCTATGTCTTTGATACCCTGTCGGCACACATGGTGGAGGAGTATCTTCGTCGGGCGCAGCACGGATTACCATCAGCGGACGATCCACCTCCTCCTTCTCATTGATGTTATTGTATTTGAATGTTTGAAAATGTTTTTTAAATGTAGAATATTTATGAATTTTGGATATTGTCACATTGATATTGGTGAATGTTTGGGATAATGGTGGATATTTGGATATTAGTTTGTGATGGATGTTTGGATATTAATGTGTGATGTATGTTGGTTTGTGTGATGTATTTGTGATAGATATTTGTATATTGGTGTGTGATGTATATTGGTTTGTTGGTTTGTGCGAGGTGTGATGCATATTGTGATGTTTCGATATTTCGGATGTTGTACGAACTTGGAATGTTCTGTTTTATGCAAAAAAATTCAAAACTTTTCTAGTTAGCGATGGACTTGCGTCTACGAAGCGACGGAAGGCGACGGCTGAGCGACAGAATATCCGTTGCTAACTAGAGAATTTCCAGTTAGCGACGGATGTCGACGGATTAGCGACGGAATATCCGTCGACAAGGTTCTGGAACTATAAAGATTTCCAGAACCTAAGCGACGGATACTCCGTCGCTAAGCCGTCGCTACGTCGTCGCATTAGCAACTAATTTGTGACAACCTTGAGACGGATTAACTGTCGCCAAGGTTCTGGAAACATAAAGATTTCCAGAGCCTAAGCGACGGATATACCGTCGTTAATTCGTCGCTCTGCCGTCGAGTATTAGCGACTATTAGCGACGGATTGGCGACGGATTTTGCGTATCAGAAACTCTCTGATACGCGGTTACCGACGTATTACCGACAGACTTATCCATCGCTAAAAAGTAGTATCAGAAACTTCCTGATACTTGATTGACGAAAATTCGTCGGCTAGCCGTCGCTAAATGTACGATTCTTGATGACGGCAATCTGTCGCTAAGCCGTCGAATGGCAACAACTTAGCGACATACTTTTTTAGCGACGGCCTATTTTTCGACCAATTTTTCCAGCCAAATTCCGTCGGTAATCCATCGCTAAGTCGATTTGCCGACGGATTAGCGACGAATATGGCCGTCGCTAATTTACTGTATTTTAGTAGTCCCCTCTCTTGAACTCTTTATTGTTTTTCGTATTTACTTATTTCAGAAAAAAATTCTTGTATTTGAGAGAAAATAGACATAGAGTGTTCCCCTTAGTTCACCATATCACCTTTAGCAATGAAAGCTATTATGCAATCGTTTTCCATCTATTTGAAATTGGAGAACGATCTTCAAACTGATCCATATTTATCGTATCACGTTACCTATTACACCGTGATCATGAATTTAATTTCTCTAACTTCATTAGTCATAAAATCTTGTCTTAGTTTAATTTCGAGAAAGAAATTTTTGAAATATATATGTTGTAAGTCTCTCTAAATTTTATAATTTACTATGATTTCTGATTGATTAGGATAAGTTGATTTTCGCTAGGACGATAAATCAGTTCATCATGAACACCCACTTTCTATTTAGATCTTTTTGGTGTCCCTAACCGTGACATACATATTCGGAGCATAATACTAGTCATTAGCTCCAAAAAAATTTCATATGCAAGCCCTAGACGAGTCCACCTTCATCTAGGTATATCATGTCCCACTCAAACACATCCCCTTGTACACTATTTTTATGATACGACTTTTAGGTCAAAATGGCTAAACTAGAACCCTTACCATAATACTGATATACTTCCCAACTAGAATTAGAGACTCAACCTCGAATCAAACCTTTCGACCAAATATATGGTTGTGATCTACTTGAAGTCCACTACGCACCTGCCACTAGTATGCTACTCAATTGAGTCTTCTTGTGCTACTTAAACACAAAAGTCACAAAAGGTGCATTTTGGGGCTTTCGGAACCTAGTTAACCAATCCGACTGGAAATTAGCCCAGCCACTTGAGTTGGAACCTATTCTAGGTTACCCTAACCTAATAGGAATAGTTCAGATTGATTTATAGGGTCTTGTCCAGCAAATATCGATTTTAAAACCAAGAATTATTCAATCAAAGATTGTTGTCCAATTAGGGAACCCATTAAACTGCAGACAAACCTATCCATGCATATCGCCATATCTGGATTATAAAATTAAACTTTATGAAATAGGTCCCTACACCTATTATATAGTCTCTGTCTCATGGTCCTCTAATCCTCCTAACATAAATCCCTTAACCGGACCTCTTCGCTATGCGATGAATGGAATCCTATTGTACCAACTTGTTTTTGGTTATGCTTAGCTAAGACCTCTTCTACTGTCTTGATGAAACAAAGTCAAAACATGGGCAATGTTAAGTAAGTAAATACCTTGGCTTCTTATAGAGTCTGTAACTATGATTAGAAGTACCTCATATTCTCATGCACCTCCTTGAAATTTAACCTTCTTATAAGTCTTATTATTGTGCTTTCTACGTTTAATAAATTTTTATAAGTTGGCTAGAACCTTGAACTTAGTGTACTCTATCTCGATATTGGGGTGCCAAACTTGGATTCCATTCGTAACCATTCTTCCATCTATTTGGAAGTTGCGATACGATCTTCGTATTGTATTTTATATCCTTTGCTTGTGTGTTTAGATAACCACGGTAAAAGATCGCAACCTTGAATCCTTCAAAATCTATTCTATCATAGAATCATGTCTTAGTTTAAGTCGATAACAATATTTTCGAGGTGTATATATATTCCAAGCCTCTCTAGAACGTAAGGTTCTTGAATTAGCAAATGATTGGGAAAGAATGGTTCCAATTGAACTAATAAAACAATGGTTCATAACATCCGCTCCTATCTCTATTATTTGATACCCCTGACCTTGACTTTGATATTGGGAGCACAACACTAGAGTTTTCCTTCCAACAAATTTCACCTTCATGAACTAGACCAGTGTCACGCCCCAGATCCAAAATACTGGAGAGCGAGGGCAGACACAACCAGCTACGTAAATAGAAGTGTAAACCACCTCGATATACGGTCCCAGCTGTCTAGATATATGAAAGTTTATCTACAAGCCATCAGTCTCTTATGGTCAAGAACAAGCCTAGTGTCTCAATCTTAAGCAAGCAATAATAGTTACAAGATGTTAGACCATCAGATACTCAATAGTAAGGTGTCCCATATGCATTTCATATACAAATGATCATGAAGCTAGTCGTACAAAATGCAAGGACTAGCAAGAGTTTTAGTCATACATGATTAACCCTAGGATTTGTCAATCATGTTACCGCCCTTAGGCAGACAAGAAACATAAGTATTCAACATGAGCTAACACTTCCTCGGCGGCTACATGCCTCAAAACAATAATTTTACAACAGAGCGGGAGAGCAAAATAAAACCCACTCGTTGCCAGGGTTACGTCTAGTATTCACCATCTGGATGAAAGGCTGAAAGATCATCGGGTACTACTCCGAAATCTGGCCATACAAAATAAGCTGGGTCAGACCCCAAAAAGAGCAAGTGCCATAAGGGAGGCTTCACTTAAGAACTAAAACCAGCATATTAGCGCATAAAGACATAATGATAACGAAAGACATGAATGAAAGAAAACAGGGTGATAAACGATAAGATTACTAAAGGACTATTCCAGTAACCAAGTTACAACCCGTAAACCAAAAAAGGATCGGGGTTCTAACCCTTCACCTAAACAGAACTTAGTCTCTAACAAATTATCGATAAAGTAAAGCATAAACAAGCATGTCCTGTGATAGCCAAGTACTGGATCTAGGCAAGAATAGACAAGATAGGACTCCATCCAACATTCACGGCCAAGCAAAGAATACGGCTTGATACTTTAACTAACTAGGGTTATCACAAGCCTAGTTACTAGCAAGATGCAATGAGATGTTCCGGCAGTCACTAGCCCTGCAGCTATCCAGGTTATCCAAGCGAGATTCATGTAAGAGTTATCAAGTATTATTAGGTGACTTAGAGTGTAACATATGACAATGTGCATATTACTTGTTTCAAAAAGTGCCCCACATGACAGTGGGATGAAAATGTGCCCTACTCGATGGCAGGCTACAAGTCCTTTCAAAGCGCCCAGATAACGGGATCGTCTGTAACTGAAAATATCTTTCTAAATGAGCTACTTTGATCAATCTAGTAATTAACCTAGTCAGATTCAGTATGAATCCCTGACCGTGGTAATCAGGAATCCATGTCCTAGACATGATGCAAGACGAGACATGTAGCTTATACAAGCACAACCATCCACGGTGTTAAGACAAGAGTTACTTAGCGAGTCAAGATAGCCGTCGCAATAGCATATCATGATTTGTCATGTCATGTCAGGTTACTTTTTATATCAAGGGTACGTCACGACGGACCACCATCAAGAATTATCATGTCAAGGTTGCTGGTCAAGAGTGCACCACGAAGGGTCACTATCAAGAGTTATCATGTAAAGTCATATTGTCATGTCGTGTTCATGTAAGTGCACCACGATGGATCACTATCAACAAGTCATTAGAAAGTGTACGTGGCACACCAAGATCGTATTTAAAGCTCAAAGTATATGTGCAACATAGATAATAACATTATAGGACTTAATCAAGTAAAGGGTACAAACAAAGTCACGATTCACACTAAGGAACACGGGGTGTAATGAAGAGCATGCACCCAAAAATAAATTTGCAGAGAGTGGCATGCGCCCAAGGCTATGCGCCTAAGGGCATGCGCCCACATGTATTCGCCCACATGAGTGAGGCAGGGTGCATGGACTATGCGCCCACATACATGAGTGATGCATGGGGTATCATAGAGAGACAATGGTTTTAGAAAGGCATGCGCCTGGAGCTATGAGCCCACAGGGTAGAGTCAGGGTGTCTTGGAGAAAGTCAAGAGACTCACTCTAGGACAAGTGCGCGCATGACAGGGTCTATGCGCCCAAGGAATGAGACATGGTACACTTGTGCGCGTACAAACTATGCGCCTAAGTCAGGGAGGGCCTTGGGGCTATGCACCCACTAGAGGAAGTAAGGGAGACTTAGGCGTATACATATGGCTATGCTCCAAAGGAAGCGTGCAGTAGGCGCATAACAAATCTATGTGCCCAGCACTGTGCTTCTTCCCCAACCCGAGAGCTCATGTTCATTGAATCCATAAACTTCTCAAGATCATAAATCACTCAAAACAAATCGAAATCCTGGTTTTCAAAGGTCTAACTTGAGTAAAATTGAATTCTCTACAACATGGAACAATCAAAACTTAAAAATAATGAAGTTTGAGAGATCAAAACCCAAGAAAATCAAATTTTGCATAAACTTAGATCTACAAAAACTAATCCATCAAAACTAAAAATACCAATTACTAAATAGCCTTAGAATCATGTAGGGAAGATAATGGAACAACAAAAATGGAGTTCCTCCATGAAGCAAGCTAGCACTTGCCTTTGGAGGCGGAGAGGTTTTAATGGAGAAGAAGAAAAGGAGTTAATAGGAAATTAATGAAGGAGAGAGAGTGGAGTTGACTTATATAGTAAGCCTCACCATCTCAAACCAAACTAAAATAAACCAAGCAAGCCAAACCAAGTCAAATTGAACCAAACCAAATCAAATAAACTAAGTCAAGATTAAACTAAGACTAGGCTAAGCATGACAAGTCTAATTACGGTCCACCTGATAAATGTCAGAGATCCGTATACGCATACTGAAGATACGTATAACAGGAAACATGAGTGACAACTCTACCCACCTTAAAAGAATTTCGTCCTCGGAATTTAATCAAGAGGCTAGAGATGTCGGGACAAGCTATACTAAATCATAAGCCATCTATGACTAGCAACCAATCAAGCAATCATTCATGCAAGCAAGGAATTAAAAGGCATGAGGCATAAGAAAGACACTCTACAGGAAACCTCTCTGCCGGTTCTGCATCTGAGCTTGGGTCTGGGCATACTGTTGGGGTCTCTACTGCTGGAAGGCTTGTGCCTGTGGCGGTAATAGCCTCGGAGACTGGTACTACTGCTGCTGTTGCACTGGTGCTGGGGCTAGTCTCCTAACCGATGAACTAGTTAGGTTCGACGAAAATGAACTGGCTATATTCGGACAGGACCCTATCATATGGTCCGGTACCCCACAAGCCAAGCAAAATCCCTGTGCTTTACGGCATTCTGACACTACATGCCCTGGCTTCCCATAATGAGTGCAGCCTATTGCGGAAGACTGCTTCTGCTTCTGTTGCTGAGGGTACGTCGATGTTGAAGGCTGAACTGACGTAACTGAATTCGCCCCTCGGGGAACTCTAATCGACAAAGCCCTAACGGCCAGGGCTGGTGCTGAGGACAGACTTATCTGCCAATGAGATCTCTTCCTGCTTTCGGTTCGGTCCACGATCCTCTGTGAGGTATACTCGTGCTTCCTAGCTGCCCTCAAGACAGCATCAAAAGTCTGATGCTCGAACTACTCTGCCGCTAGAATAATCTCTAGGTGGAGTCCATGCTGGAACTGTTGGGCTCGGTCCAACTCGGTTGCCACCAAGGTGGGAGCAAACCACTCAGTTTTAAAAACTTGGCAGCATATCTATCGACCGTCCTCCTCATCTGCTTCAAATTGGTGAACCTCGTCTGCATATTATGTCGAGCCACTGCATCAAAGTACTTGATTTGAAACTTGTCACTGAATATCGCCTATGGGATAGGCGTCACCAATCCTACTGCCAACATCGCCCACCAGGTGCCAACTAAGTCAAATAACTGTAGTTGCACTACAGCCACCTTCACTTCCTTTGGAGTCTTGGCTGCTCCCAAGATAATCTCGATGTCCTAGATCCAGGCATCAGCTACAATTGCGTCTTCGCTGCAGTCAAAGAAAGGATGGTTCAGGCGCTTGAAATTGTTATCTGCATTATTCCCTTGGTAACCAACTCTACCCATAGCATCTTGTATTGTCTGGTGCAGGGCATCGTCCCGACGATCCTGTGATGCAAGCAATTCCCTGATAAGTCCAATCAAGTCCCTATTGTCGGACTCTGCAGGCTGGACTGGCTGAACTGGGGGCTATGGGTCATCAGAGTGTATGACTCTGGATGCTGCTCCCGTGTGCCGATCTTGATCTTCTTGTGGCTGCTGGGATGCGGGTTGAGCTCCTTCCGGCTAATTGGTAGGACCATGAACTATGTCACTGAAGAAATGATATGGGAAACAATACGGAAGGACCAAGATAGATCGAGGATATAAGCATGTGATCAGGTCAAGATTTCAGAAAGATTAGGAGACACGAGTAGATATCAAGGGTGAGTGTTGATTGAGACATCTATTCGGTAAAATCCCCAGACATCTTGATTTATAAGAACATGTATGGGCCACCACTTAAACCGTATCACGCCACAGATCCAGAATACTGGAGAGCGGGGGCAGACACAGCCAACTACGTATATAGAAGTGTAACCCACCTCAATATACGATCACGGCTGTCTATATGTATGAGGGTTTATCTACAAGCCATCAGTCTCTTATGGTCAAAAACAAGCCTAGTGTTTCAATCTTAAGCAAGCAATAATAGTTACAAGATGTTAGACCATCAGATACTCAATAGTAAAGCGTCCCATATCCATTTCATATACATATGATCATTAAGCTGGTTGTACAAAATACAAGGACTAGCAAGAGTTTTTGTCATAAATGATCAACCCTAGGATTTGTCAATCATGTTACAGCCCTTAGGTAGATAAGAAACAAAAGTATTCAACACGAGCTAACACTTGCGTGGCTGCTAAACGCCTCAAAAGAATAATTTTACGATAGAGCGGAAGAGCAAAATTAAACCCACTCGTTGCCTGGGTTACGTCTAGTGTTCACCATCTGGCTAGAAGGCTGGAAGATCCTCGGGTGCTACTTCAAAATCTGGCCATACAAAACCAGCTGGATCAGACCCTAGAAAGAGCAAGTACCACAAGGGAGGCTTCACTTAAGAACTAAAACCAGCATATTAGCACATAAAGACATAATGATAACGAAAGACATGAATTAAAGAAAACAGGGTGATAAACGATAAGATAACTAAAGGACTATTCCAGTAACCAAGTTACAACCCGTAAACCAAATAATGACCGAGGTTGTAACCCTTTATTTGAACAGAACTTAGTCTCTAACCAATTATCGATAAAGTAAAGCATAAACAAGCATGTCAGGAGATAGCCATTTACTGGATCTAGGCAAGACTAGACAAGATAGGACTACATCCAACATTCACGGCCAAGCAAAGAATACGACTTGATATTTTAACTAACTAGGGTTATCACAAGCCTAATTACTAGCAATATGCAGTGAGATGTTCCGGCAATCACAAGCCCTGCAGCTATCCAGGTTATCCAGGCGAGATTCATACAAGAGTTATCAAGAATTATTATGTGACTTAGAGTGCAACACATGACAGTGTGCATATTACTTGTTTTAAAAAGTTCCCCACATTACAGTGGTCTGGAAATGTGTCCTACTCGACGACAGGCTACAAGTCCATTCAAGGCGCCTAGATAATGGGATCGCCTGTAAATGGAAACATCTCTCTATATGAGCTACTTTGATCATTCTAGTAATTAACCTAGTCAGATTCAGTAAGAATCTCTGACCGTAGTAATCAGGAATCTATCTCCTAGACATGATGTAAGACGAGACATGCAGCTTATAAAAGCATAACCATCCACGGTGTCAAGATAAGAGTTACATAGCGAGTCAAGATAGCCGTCGAAATAACATATCAAGATTTATCATGTCAGGTTACTTATCATGTCAAGGGTACGTCACGACCGACCACCATCAAGAATTATCATGTCAAGGTTGCTGGTCAAGAGTGTACCACGACGGATCACTATCAAGATTTATCATGTAAAGTCACATTGTCATGCCATGTTCATGTAAGTGCACCACGACGGGTCACTATCAAGGAGTCGTTAGAGAGTGTACGTGCCACACCAAGATCATGTTTAAATCTCAGATTACATGTACAACATGGAAAATAACATTATAGGAATTAGTCAAGTAAAGGGTACAAAAAAAGTCACGATTCACACTAAGGACCATGGGGTGTCATGAAGAGCATGCACCAAAAAATGAATATGCTGAGAGTGGCATGCGCCCAAGGCTATGTGCCTAAGGGCATGTACTCACATGTAGGCACCCACATGAGTGAGGCAGGGTGCATGGTCTATGCGCCCACATACCTGAGTGAGGCAGTGGGTATTATTGAGAGACAATGGTTTTAGGAAGGCATACGCCTGGAGCTATGCACCCACAGGATAGAGTCAGGGTGTCTTGAAGAAAGTCAAGAGAATCACTTTAGGACAAGTGCAAGCATGACAGGGTCTATGCGCCCAAGGAAGGAGTCGTGGTGCACTTGTGCGCATACAAAACTATGCGTCCAAGCCTGGGAGGGGCTTGGGGCTATGCGCCCACTAGAGGGAGTAAGGGAGACTTGGGCACATACATATGGCTATGCTCCCAAGGAAGCGTGCAATGGGCACATAACAAATCTATACGCCCAGCACTGTGCTTCTTTCCCAACCCGAGAGCTCATGTTTATTGAACCCATAAACTTCTCATGATCATAAATCACTCAAACCAAATCGAAATCCGGGTTTTCAAACGTCTAACTTGAGTAAAATTGAATTCTCTACAACATGGAACAATCAAAACTTGAAAATAATGAAGTTTGAGAGATCAAAACCCAAAAAAATAAATTTTGCATAAACTTAGATCTACAAAAACTAATCCTTCAAAACCAAAAATACTTAGTACTAAATAGCCTTAGAATCATGTAGGGAAGATAATAGAACAACAAAAATAGAGTTCCTCCATGAAGCAAGCTAGCACTTGCCTTTGGAGGGGGAGAGGTTTTATTAGAGAAGAAGAAGAGTTAATGGGAAATAAATGAAGGAGAGAGAGTGCAGTTGACTTATTTAGTAAGCCTCACCATCTAAAACCAAACCGAAATAAACCAAGCAAGCTATACCAAGTCAAATTGAACCAAACCAAATCAAATAAACCATGTCAAGATTAAACCAAGACTAGGCTAAGCAAGACAAGTCTAACTACGGTCCATCTGATAAATATTAAAAATCCGTATACGCATACTGAAACGAGATTGATAACCAGTCAAGCTACACACATGACATACATGTCCTACATAAACACACATTCCTGTGCTCTATTTTAATTACACCACATGTATGACATATTTTTTCGTAGAATAAACCATAGGATGCATATTTTGTTCCACTTGAGTTTAACCATACAAATATCGAACTATTCCATTGACTATACTGAATACCCATGATCCAAGCAAGACGAATCACACCTATGACGTATGCATTCCACTCAAGCCAGCACATGCCTCCTACATAATACCAAAAATCTATCCCACACACACTAATCACTATGCCTTAAAGGACCCGAACACTTACCTAATAATATTCTGTAGAAAGGTCCTGCACTTACCATGGATTCTCAACTCCTGGCTATAAATTCTTCTCACCCTAAGTTCTTCAAGCTCACCTCTTAGTTTCCCATGTTATGCGAAGAACGAAATCCTTTTTTGAACCAACACGTTTTAATTATATTCGAACAAGAGATGCCTTCAAAACCTGTATAAATATGACCCAATAGGAACAATGTTAAAAAGTAGTAATTCTCCTATAGAAGTTAGTGACCAAGAATGCCACGGCAATATATATAGGTTCACCTAGAATCCAAACTGCGATCAGAAGTGTCCAATATTTTCGTGCCTTGCCCTAGAGGTTTTCCTTTTCAAAAGTCATGTAGCGACAATTATTACTGTTAACCAACTTCTATAAGTTGGGTAGGGCTTTGAACCAAGAACACGTATCTTGTCGAATATGGCATCAAATTTGGATTCCTTTTGATTACCCCCTCCATGTTTTCGAAAACCTGGTTACGATTGGACGTACCTGCTATCCCTTTGTCTTTAATATTGTTGTTCTTGGATATCAGTTTTATTTTAATTTCCAGGACAAAATTTGTTGGTTAGGATGTAAACTCTCTTAATGTCCAAAAAAAAAAAATTTCTTTTATTAAATTTATTTTAGGTAAATTTTTATTTGGAAGAATTATTTCTATTTTTAGAATAATTAGTACAATTATTATCATTATTATTAATTTTGGCTTTAAAAACTGATTAAATTTTTTTATTTGATTCTAGTTAATTATATACTATGTGTGACATATTTCTTAATTAAACCTGGCATTATTTGCCTATATGTATTGGTTACAAATATTAGAAAGTAGTTCTTTTTCAATTATCGGAATAGATGTATGTGTATATATATTTTTCTTGTGTATTGGAAAATTATGAATTATTAGAGAAAGATATATATAAATATATATATATAAATATATATTTATAAAATATATATATATATATATATATATATATATATAAAATATATATATATATATATATATATATATATATATATATATATATATATATATATATATCAAAATAAAGAGGGGCACAGATTCTCACCTTCGAAACCCGAGCCCATCTCTGGCGAGCCCCTCCCACAGCCCTGGCACCATCGTGCGCAGCCAACGACGGTCGACCGATGCCACAGCCACGATGGAAATGCAGTAGTAGCACAAACAGCCGCGAGCAACAGTAGCAGGGACAACCGCAGGTAACCCATATTCTTCCTTCTTTTCCTCTCTTATTGGTTGATTGTCTTACGATCTACGAAAACTTGCATGTAGCCTATTTAACCATCTACATGTCCCTTCAATTAGATTCGAAAATACTAGACTAGATTTCTCAGGAAATCGATCCAAAAATCGACCAAAAACTATTTCAAAAACAGTTTAGAAACGATTTAGGTGCCCCTGTTCGAGGATCGATTTCGAGCAACTCGTGTGCAACTTTTTGAAACCAATTAAAAATAGTGGTAGTCAACCTACAGGGCTTCACGAGACTTTTTGTAGATCTCGATTTGATCAATTATGTGTCGAGAAAATTATACCCCAAATCTGTCAAAAACAGTGTTCAAACCAATAAGATTTTAGGAAAATCCTCCCAATATGTCGTGCGCCCCGACAAACTGTACAATGTGGTCCCAACCCATTAGCATGGAAAGATGCGTATGGATGTTTTCAACGTGTAGGATTTGACGAAACTCAATTTCGTTGTGCGTGTGCGACGAAATTGAGGCGTATCCGTCGAGATACCCCGTATCGGACCCTTTGCAAACTAGCCCACAAATTCGTGCACGATTGTCATCTTTATACGAAACTTATGCCAGTTGGACCATACCATTTTTTGGTCCTGTATGCCAAGTTTGGTCTGATTATGAGAAGATAGACCGGAACACTTTTTTGGCTGGTCCGCGACCGGATCTAACGGGCGAATTTGTGCACGGCCCACCGGAATCCAACTTTTGACATACGGTTGGGTTCATATCGTCAAACCGGAACCATAGACATATAGTTTGATGACTTCAAAGACCATAGATGCTGGCAAGCTTTTCGGTGCAAAGTGGGTCCAACGGCGGACATCATTTTGATCCAAAATTACGATTTTGACCCTGTATCCAGAATTAGATTTTGGGGCAGGCATTCTTAGACATTTATTTTATACCAAACGTATTGGTGATGTCTATTTCAGCATTTAAAGACTGTTGTGTGAGTTGGACTTGTGTGTGGCACACTTAGTGGTAAGGATTATCGGTTTCACCAGCAGAGGATCCCAGGCAGTACATTTGTTGTTGTTTTCGATATTTTTAATTACTATAGTTCATTATTAGTCATCTTATATTTGATTCTTGACACACATGTCACACGGATACCATATTTCATCCTATCTTGTCGTATTTCTTACTGGTTGTGTCGAAAAGGGGGAAGTACCAAGTTGATGTGGGATCTGACCGTAGACATTATATATTTTCTGCAAGTAGACCTCGTAGACATTATTTATTTTTTGCAAGTAGACCTCGTAGACATTTTTTATTTTATGCAAGTAAACCTCATAGACATTGTTTATTTTCTGTAAGTACACCTCGTAGACATTGTTTATTTCTGCAAGTAGACCTCGTAGACATTGTTTATTTTTATTCAAGTATACCTGATAGACATTGTTTATTTTCATGCAATTAGACCTCTCGCGGTGTAGTGTCCCAGACTGATCACACATCGAAAGGAGTACTTCAACCCACTTAGATTAGCTCTATTCCTTGTCTCACCTTTTTATATGTTCCAAATATTTTCTTGTCTCTAGTTCACTGTATTACCATGTTATAGTAGTTCCTCTCATCATGTATGTCCTGACTAACCTCTGTTTTATAGTCATTATTATATATTGGAACTACACTAAATGAATTGTACTCGTTCCATTCCTGACTTGAAACTAACATTTTTCATGTTGATCGCGACTACTCTTAGCTATAGGGAGATACAGGTGTACTTGCAGGCCAAAACCTAGAGAATAGCTAGATGGATGAGTTGTAATCATTTTTAATATTTGTAAGAGTTTATATTTTTTGCAAATGTAAAACTTGTGAATATTGTAATCAGTTTAGTTTTGTGAATGAACAAGTAAAGTATTTATTTTATATGATACTGAGCATCATGGCCTTGACAGCGTTGTACCGTCGATACTGCGGCGTAGGCTGGCTTGGACACACTCGTATCCCGAAAAGTGGGTACGGGTCGTGACAGATTTGGTCTTTATTCGATCGGGTTTTGAAATTTTTTAAATAAAAAACTTTTATTCTTCCTAGGCTCTGCTTGGGCTCGGGGGAGACGAAAGTGAACTGTGCATTGCACTATTCACGGTTCTTTTTTTTCTTATTGTTTTATATATACTTATATTTATATTCCAAATCTAAAATCCCAAATCTAAAAAATTATTATATTCCTAAAAATTATCAAATAAAAAATATATTTATAGAAGAATTTATTTTATATGTAATTTTTTTATCAATATAAATCATGTATTAAAACTCTATATATTTAACGTATACTTCAATCATACCAAAAATAAAAATTCTAATAAAACTAAAATATTCAAAATATTCTAGAAATAGAATAAACAACCCAAAATATTTACAACCTATTTTTCTAAAATAGGTCTATATTTATTTAGTATAAATATCCCTATTTGATATTTTATAACAAATTTAAGAGAAAGCATTTACTATAATAAGTAATAGTTACTAATATGACCAAATGTGATTGAATAAGCAAAACTAAAACTAAAATAATTAAATAAGTACTTCCTAGATTTTTAGGGGTCGGACAGCTAATAGACTAGTTATAGCACATGACTGCACTAGTCGTGCCATGCTTTCTAGTCAACTACATAACAAAACTTAGCCACTATGAATATTTTTATATAAAAATATTGTTTTAAAATATGAAAAACTCAACATATAAGAATTTCATCCTACCCAACATATAAGAATTTCATCCTCGAAATTAAAATTAAAGCATGATTTATAAACAACAAAGTCAGAAGAATCAAGGTCGCATTATTGTACCTTGACTGTTAGAATTAAAATCGTACGATAAAATAGAAAATAACATACAATACGAAAGAAAAGTCAACTACGACCATCGTACTGCAATTTTTTGAAAAATAGGGGAAACGGTTGTGTATGTCATCCTTGCGCTTCCCCGTTTTGAAGAACGATGCTACAATGACGCACGAACCGAGGGAATAGGAAGATTCACTCTTCTTTTGGCACTTATGTGGTTGAGGTAGTGGTTTCTATTTATTTAGGATATTCATAAATAATCTCCTACTATTTAGTCCTTACGTCCCTTCGTCTTAATGTCTATCTAGATAAAATTCTAAGTCATGCAATACTCATGGTCATGCAATGGTAATTCTAGGTAAAATGCTGTACCTGCGTCTAGGACTCCTTGTGTTTGTGTCCCTGTGGTGATCATATTAAAGGCTTGTCCAAAAAATCTAGTTGGCTCTTTGCTGCATGCCCTTTTCGTACTATAGGACTGTGGTGGTAGTGGCTGACCCCTTGGTTATTCAATAGTTTTTTGCGGACGTGGTGGTTCTTCTCCTAATGCTGGTAATACTACTCCCTGTACCTGCTGCCTAGAAGGGCAATCTCGAGCTTGATGTTTGATTTGTAAATCATACACAATTCCAACTTACGATGACAACCCCTCTAAAGATGTCCCTTCTTACCACAATAATGACAAGTAAATAATTTCTCCCTTGATATGGGCAAACTCTAAGCTGCTGCTGCATTGCAGAATGTCTTACGGGTCCTGCGTGTGTAGTCTTAGTTGAGGCAACTATCGAAATAGCTCTTCACTGTTGTGCCTACTTGCTTATGGCCTTCTGAGTCCAAGCCTCGGCCAATATTATTGCCTGTGAGACTCGTAACTCAGAATTGGTGCATCGTTGGACCTCAATACTCAAACCATTATGGAATGATTTGGCCTTCTCCAATTCTGTTGGAACTAAGCCAGGGGCAAAATGAATCAACTGACTGAACACAACGTCGTATTCATCTACTGTTATACTCCCTTGTTCCAAGTACAGGAATTGGTCGTAAAGTACGTCTTTGGCGGTGTCTAAGAAATACTTTTTGTTGAATAGCTCCTTGAATTCCTCCTATGTCGAATTAAGTACTAGTCGACTCTTTTCTCCTGTCCACTAATGATAGGCATTGCCTTCTAATTGGAGTCTAACCACTGTCATCCATAAATTTACAGACAACTGGAAAGCTCTCAAGAGATTTTCGGCCTGCACAAGCCAGTTTGTAATTCCCAAAGAGTCTTCGGTACCTTTGAAGATTGGGGATTCATGTTGCAAAATTCCTCTATAGTACCTACAGAGGCTTGGGGTGCTCGAGTCAGGGCTGTCTCCAAACTCCTCCTAATGAACTCATTTTTTTGCATCTGTCCTACATCTTGCCTTGAAAGAACTGGTTTGCAGAGTCCTATCTGCCTAAGGCATAGGCTGCTATTGGGGAACGTACGACATTTATGGAACAAACTGTTGGGCACCCTGTTGGCTATACGGTAGGAGATATGGAGGTAGATATGGATAGGTGTACTACGGTTGATATTACGATGGATATTGATGTGGATATTGGGGTGGATATGGTGGTGGATACTAAGACAGATACGGGGGTGGAAATAATTATGGAAACTGAGGTGGATAGGGTGGCAGGGGTGGAAGGTACTCCTCTTGAGGTATAGGGTTCTTGGGGTCTTGTTGTCCCCCTTGGGATGTTGAGACTTGTTGATGATGCAGCATAGCGGGCGGTGTCATCAAAGACTGTGATAATGGTCCTGATGGTGTTAGTGTGGTTGGGGATATAATTGGAGGTGGCTGATACGTTGGCCCTTTTGGAGTGGTTGAATCCACAGTGATAATTGCCAGAAGGGCAGCACGACAACAACTAAGATTCATCCTATTGGCACGGAATGTAAGATTTATGTTAGGACATGATCAAGCAAGATGCAAGTCAAGCAGTCAAAGGAGAGATCGGAATATAAATCAAGAAAGACGATCAAGCATGTGGATGAGATCCTAAACTCTAATCCTATACACAGGCTTGCTCAGTACAGTAACATAACTTCCTCTTGGATATTATAGGAAGATGCTTCTCCAATCTTTCTCTTCTTTTTGGAAGAATGAGGAATTTTGGGAGCCATTGCAACTTGAAAGAGGAGGAAAAGTTGAGATATACCGAAATTGAGTAAAGGAGATGGAAGAGAACTCCGAGACAGCTCCGAATCCAAACTCGTAAACCTTGGGAGGCTTTGAGGAGGGAGTTTGGGGTGGCTAGTGTTAGGGTTTTTGGTGGCTATTTGTTGCTGTTTTGATGAAGAAGATGAAGTTTAAGAGGGTTTTAAAGAGGGGAACCCGACTGTCCAGCTTATGTTCTGCTTCCCCTGGACCGAGTTCGGCCCGAATTCGGACTGAGCTCGGTCCGAGTTTCGTCTCCAGGTAATCTGGACAGATTTGGACAATGTGATACAGGTTTTAACATAAATATGAAATATTAATTAGAAACATTTATGTCGATGAAAAATAATTAATATTTATTAATTAAAATACACAAAAAATATCAAATACTTCGGGTTAGATGTAGGGGCCAGATCTCAGCTAGCGGTTGTCCGAAGACACTTGGCACCATGTCGCTTAGACTTTTACGTCATTTTGTCCGAAGGGCCCTTTCGACTTATAACCAAAATAATTTTTACATTTTTATATATTCAAATGAAGTAATATATAATTATATAACTTCAACGTCCAAAATTCCTAATTCCCTTCATATAAAGTTAAAACGATCTTTAGCTAGGGGTTTAGTGATGATGTCAGCTAATTGACGTTCTGTGTCAACATACTCCAAACTAATATCTCTTTGTAAAACATGATCACGAAGAAAATGATGTCTAATTTCTATGTGTTTAGTACGTGAGTGACAAATGGGATTCTTTGTGAGATTTATTAAGCTAGTGTTATCGCAGTAAATAGGGATGTGGTCATACGATAACTGATAGTCTTCCAAGGTTTGCTTCATCCAAAATTTGGACACAACAACGTCCTACAGCTATATAATCAGCTTCAGTTGTTGATAATGCAACAGAATTTTGTTTTTTAGAAAACCAGAAGACTAAGGATTTTCCTAGGAAATAACGTATGTTACTGGTACTTTTACGATCGACTTTGCATCCAGCAAAATCTACCTCCAAATAACCTATCAGGTAAAACGAATTAGTTTTTGGATACCATAGACCGGTTGTCAAAGTACCTTTAAGGTATCGTAGGATATGCTTAAGGACGCTCACATGTGATTCCTTTGGACAAGCCTGATATCTTGCACATAAGCATACTGAAAATATAATGTCTGGACGACTAAGCAGTTATATACAGTAAACTACCAATCATACTCTTACTTACGTACTTCAGTTGGTTTACCACTTTCATCCATATCAAGCTTTGTAGACATTGCCATAGGAGTTTCGATTGGTTTGAGGTTGCCCATATCAAACTTCTTCAGTAGGTCTTTTGTATACTTGGCATGATTGATGAAAATCCTATATGAACTTTGTTTGATTTGTAGCCTTAGGAAGAACGATAATTCTCTCATCATGCTCATTTCAAATTCATATTGCATACACTTAGCAAACTCATTACATTGTATCTCATTTGTTGATCTAAAGATAATGTTATCTACATAGATCTGCACTAATCAAATATTCTTATCCAAAGATTTTATAAAAAGAGTAGAATCAACCTTCCCTTTTGAAAAGTCGTGTTCAAGTAAGAAAGAACTAAGGCACTCATACAATGCACAGGGTGCTTTTTTGATTCCATAGAGAGCCTTACGAAGCTTGAAGACGCAGGATTTTTTAAATCTTCAAAACCAGGAGGTTGTTTAACAAAAACTTATTCTTTTATAAAACTATTTAGAAAAACACTTTTGACATCCTTTTGAAAAAGTTTAAAATCGTGAAAACTTCCAAAAGCATAAAGCATACGAATGGATTTTAGTCTAGCAACTGGAGCATATGTCTTATCGTAGTCAATGCCTTTTTCTTTATTATAGCCTTGAGCCACTAGACGTGCTTTGTTGCGTGTGACTAAACCATTCTCATCTAACTTATTTTGGAACACCCATTTAATACCAATGATCGGGTGATCATTCACTAGGATCGAGTATTAGGATATTGGAGAGCTAGGCAGTACTGTGGGTTAGATGTGTAAGTGATTTTAGAACGATAAAGTGTGTGTCAACACATATCCAATGTGTGTCATGTGTATATTTATACATATCGATAGTGTACGTCTTATGAGGGTAGCGGGTTCCAAACTATGTGAATCCTATAGTATCTTATACCTGTGATACATTAGGAAGAGAGAGGGCAATGCACTGCAGGTGCAGGTGAGAGGGGGACTCCACTACAGCAAAATTTGGCCTGTACGAGTGCAGGGTGGCCTAGGCAGGCCTTGTACTTGGGGGGCAGCAGTATGCCCTGCTAATGGGCAGGGACATGAGTGTGTGTGATATGTGTTGGAGTGTTGGGTTCTTGTAACAATAGGTATGTGTCTTGTGTGAGAGTGAGGGGTTAACATGGGTATGAGTGGTAGTGTGTGTATAGATAATATAGTGAGTTTGTCTTGTATTAATATGTGTTGCAGGTATATAGGATTGTATGCGTGAACATTTATAGGCCTATGTATATGGATAATTGGGTACGTATAGCCATATAGAGTAGTGAGGTGCACAGGATACCTTGTCTCACATGTATAAGTGGTGAAGGATCAGTCATTAGGGAGGCAATAGAAGTGTGTGTTAGGGAGAGACACACCTATAGTTTATGCTAACAGCAGATTAGGCTTGGAGGAGTCTGTGCACTAGTGTGTACATGAATAAGAGGGAGTATAGGACTCTGTATTAGTGTATCAGGTATGGAGAGTAATGTTTCCTATGTGCAGTGTACACACAATTATGTGTGTGTAAGTTGTGCATAGATCATAGGAGCAGTAGCAATACAGGTAGCTTGCGCAGCAACTTGGGAGTTCCTATAAGCAGCCTGCAGAAGAGAAGATGGCCTATGTTTATATGCACATAGCAATGCACTGGACAGGTTCATTAACAAGTTGATGTACAGGAAATTTAGACAAGGGAAGCGGGAAATCGGGAATAGCAGTAGGTAGAAGGCTTGTTGCATATACAAGCAGGTATACACAGACATAGGCAGGGTGGGATGATTTGGCCCATGTGTTGCACAGGGTTTAGCCTTAGCTATTGCTGTGCAGCAGCAGATTAGAGAGGGTTTCTTCCTACCTGCACAATAGCAGGGAGTTCCTACACAGGAACAGTATACTGGTGTACTTGCCAAGCCTTGAATAGTCTGTGCACATATGGGCATGTGTGAGTGTGGTGGAACACACATGAGTGATTGAAAGTATGTGAGTGTGTATGTAAGATACACACATGAGTGGGTGAGTCTTGTGATGTGTATGCGAGTTAGGTGCTAGTAGACACACACTTGTTTCTTTTGTGTATGTGATTAGATATGTGTGTACTTCTATAATAGGGGCCACTAAATCCTATTGTACAGGTATAAGCATAGGATGTGTGTGGGTTCAGCTTCAGGGTGAAGAGGTTATAGGTTAGGATACCTACTGTCAAATGTATCAAGTTGTGTGCGTGTGAAGCCATGGTGAGTTGTAGTAGGGGTATCCATTAAGGGGTCCTCGGTAGCCTGCAGTAGCAGTTTAGGGAATGGGTAGTCCATGTTCTAGAAAGCGGGTGTAGGGACCAGTGTTGTGTAGGGACTGTATAAGTGCACAACAGAGGGTGGTCGGTGTTGGGTGTAAACCAGTCTTCAAGTATGGGGATGAGGGCATATGGCTATGGTTGAGTGTGCACATATATTAATAGATAATGAGTAGTTAGCTATATAGTTTGATAGGTAGATAGCTTGATATATATATATATATATATATATAGGTAGATAGACACTTAGACAAATAGGGATTAGGTAGCAGTAGCCTGTGCACACATGTGGATAGGTATATATATATATATATATAGGTAGATAGACACTTAGACAAATAGGGATTAGGTAGCAGTAGCCTGTGCACACACATATATATATATATATATATATATATATATATATATATATATATATATAGGTAGATAGACACTTAGACAAATAGGGATTAGGTAGCAGTAGCCTGTGCACACATGTGGATAGGTATTGGCAGCCAATCAGGACGGTCATGTGAATACAAGAAGGTGTTACAGCAACAGCTACTACAGTAAAGGAGTTAAGAAGGTGGTAAAGGTTTAACAGCTCATGTAGGCATAGGTAATTGGTTTACCTATGTGGAGATAGGTTAGGTGAATGTTTTGGATCAGCGAATCATGTACAGGTGAGTGTCAATTAGAAATAGGAAAGTTCAATTAACAGGTAGCTGTCTAGGATGTGGTAATAGTCTTGGCACATTGATTTTGATAACATTAACTGCATCTTCATATTTTAATTTCTCCTTCTTGTTAATAAAACAGATACACGGCTAAGTCTTCCAAAGGCTACTGCAAAAGATCGATGAAATCAAACCCATTCAATAAACCTCATGGAAGACTAACGGACTGACTTAAAGGAAGACTGAAAAGAAACTATCAGCATACTCAAAGCACGTACTTAAAGATTCAAGCTTCTAGAGTCTGTACAAGGTCTAGGACAAACTGTGAAGCACTTAAGGCGGATGACAAACCCAAAAGCCCTTACAAAATGTCTTTCAAAAATCACTTATCATAAATCAATGGAATACCGACGGTATTGTTAGGGTTATATACTAAAAGCTTCACTTTTGTAGTAACCTTATTTCCTTAATTGAATGAGAATCATATGCGCAAATGTTTGCATATTGTATTTGTTTCAAATATTAATGCAAATGCCTGATATTCTATATTTTAGATAATATTGTGTGTGGTGTCACACAGAAGATCATATTATCAGTTCTCTAATGAATATCTAAATAGTTCACAACCTAGATGGACTTGGACAATCTATTGGAAATATAAATTAATCTGGTATTAGTCTATTTTGACTATAGGTTTACACTAGTACACTTTGTGTGTATTGAATAAGGCCACTTGAGGTTGTTCTCTTTGTACTGACTACATAAGAGAACAAATACCTCTGTTATCATGGATGCTCGTGCTCTTAATCCAGATATAATAACAGACATGTATATGCAGTGTGCATTACTTTGACTCGTGAAAGAGTGAGATACATTATGGGTCAATAACCTCTATGATTTGGGTAATAACATTGTATGTACGATGGGCTGTTGATTATAAATAGAATCCATGTTCCGATACATCGGGTTGATGATGTCCCCATAAGGAGCTCGTAAGGATTGTCATATAAACCCTACAGGTGGATTATATCCGACATGACAAATAAAGTTGAGCGGTACTACTTAAGGATAAAAGATGTCGAATCAATATGGTTGTCAGTAACTTAATTTGATCAACGGACATTCGATATCTTAACATGGGGAGCCAAACGAGCATATAATAAAATGAGCCCACAAACATAATTTAGGATTAGAGAGGTAGTGCAATAATAGCTCATTAGTGGACCGAGCTATTGTTAATGGGCCTGCATTGCGTGCTCAAGCTGAACACGGGATATCTAGATCCGTTAGGAGGCCTAACCCTATCTTTTTCTCATTGTCCCTGCCGTAGCCTATATATATCCTCTATTCATTGGCCGCCATATTACTGATCAGAAATCTGAAGCCTCCTCTAAATTCGTGATTCACGTAAGGAGAGAAAGAGGAGGCTGCCAAGAAGAAAAAAAGGTTGGAAGATCGTCGCCCACACGACGTCCAACTCGAGGAAGGAATACGTGCAGAAGATCTTGGGGTCGTCCACTCGAAATTGCCAGGAACTACTTGTCTTCTTCCCGCCGCAAGTATAATTCATAAACCCTAGTTTTTGCCTATGAAGGGTTAGAACACGTATTAAATCTGTTTAACTTTCTATCGATCAATACGCACACCAAAGTAAGGGTCCTGGGAATCCCCAGTTCCATCAGGTATACCTATTGGTACCGACGGTATACCGATTTTATGCACAAAAAATTTTTGTCAAGAAAATTGAAATACCGAGGTACACCGTTTGATACAGATGGTATATCAAAATTGATGTACAAAAAAGTTTTTGTAAAGTTAATCGGAATATCGATGGCACACCGATCGTTACCGACGGTACACCGATATCGAAGCACAGAAAATGTTCTGTAAAGATAATCGGTATACCGACGGCATACCGATATGTACCGACGGTACACCGATATCGAAGCCTAGAAAAGGTTCTGCAAAGATAATTGGTATACCGATGGTACACCGTTATGTACCGACGGTACACCGATATTGAAGCACAGAAAAGGTTCTGTGAAGATAACCGGTATCTCGACGGTACACCGATACGTTTCGACGGTATTCCCTTTGCATAACTTTTGATTTTTGAATGGACAAAACCTTAGCATTAAATGCTCCAACGGCTAGATTTATTACCATTACTGTTCAGAATGGTATACCAACGAAATTCTGGTCTGTATCGACGGAGTACCATTCGTTGTATGTTTGGAGCATTAAATGACTAGCTCTCTTGGTGTTCTATTTAGAGTGGTTGAGCCATCTCTTTGAAGGCATCCACTTGAGCTTTAAATTTAATCAACTACCAAGAGCTTCACCATTCCTACTCTACCAAAAGCTTTAATTTGTCATCCAACCAAAAGTGCTAGAGTATTCAAGAGTTGTTACATTCGATCATCAAAGTGTTCTAGAAGATCAAAAGCTTTCTTTCTTTCTAGTTGAAGTTGACGAGCCTTCGGAAGAAAACTCGTGTATAAGAAGTTGACAAGCCGTCGGAGGAAAACTCGTGTGTAAGAAGTAGACGAGATTTTCGGATCCAAACTCGTGTTGAAGTTGATGAGTTCTTCGGATCCAAAATCGTGTGTAACTATTTACTCAAATAGTGGATTAAAGCCGGAGAAAGTTTAGGGATTGGAGTGCCCCTTGGGAGGGTACCAGGATATATCGAGTGTTTGAATCTCTCTCACATTTATTATCGTTTAAATTGCTTTTAATTGTTGGTAATTATTTTATTATCCTATTCACCCCCCTCTAGGGTTCTACAATTGGTATCAGAGCATTGTCTTTGATTTGGATTTACATCCTTAGAGTGATCCATGGCCACTAACCCTAGTACTAACTCATTCCACAATGAGGGACACTCCACAAATAGACCTCCTCTATTTGATGGCAACAACTATAACTATTGAAAAATTAGGATGAGCATTTACTTGAAATCTCTAGACTTCGACCAATGGGATTGATTAGTAAATAGGATTCCTAAATCTTCCATAGCTATTGAGGAAGTTGTTTCAAAAACCCTTAGAGACAAACTTACCGAGAATGATAAGAAGATTGCTAGCCGAGACGCTAAGGCTATGAATGCTCTCTATTACGCATTCGATAGCATTGAATTCAATAGGATCTCTATTTGTAAAACTTTTAATAAAATTTAGAAACTTTTGGAAGTCACTAACGAGGAAACTTCTCAAGTGAAGGAATCAAAGATTAGTAGACTCACACAAGAATATGAATCTTATAAAATAAAACAAGATGAGTCTATTACTTTCATGTTTACTCATTTTTTGATATTATTAACCCTCTCTCTTCTCTTAGCAAGGAAAATCCCACTCATGAAAAGATTAAAAAAATTCTCCGTAGAATAACAAAAGGATAGAATCCCAATGCCACCGCCATTATTGAAGGAAACGATCTAACAACTATGAACCTTGAGACCCTCATGGTAAAGCTTATGACGCACGAACTAGACATGTAGGACCAAGAGAAATCTTTTATACAAGATAGAGAAGGAGAAGACGAAGGAAAAGAAAATGTTTCTTGCTCTTAAGGTTGCCAAGTCCACCACAAGATATAGATCTGACGATGATGAATCAGATGACGAAGAAATTGTTCTCTCCGCCAAGCACTTCCGAAAGCTCCTCAAGTTCAACAAAGCAAGCCCTACAAGACGGGACAACGATGAAGAACCCGCTAGCTACAACTGCAGAAGAACCGGACATATCAAGTGGGGCTGTCCTATAGGAAGAAAAGAATCAAGTAATGGAACTTAGGATTCTTAGGACCCTTAGTTTGTGTGCGTATTGATCGATAAAAGTTTAACAAATCTAAGACATGTTCTAACCCTTCAGAGTGGAACTAGGGTTCGTGAATTATAACTATGACGGAAAGAAAAAGAAACTTTCAAGCAACCTCGAGCCGTCACGAACACAATATCTTTTGTACGTATTTTTTCCTCGGGTTGGACGTCGTGTGGACGACGATCATCCAACCTTTTCTTCTTCTTTGCAGACATCTTTTTCTCTCCTTACATGAATCACGAATTTAGAAGAATCTTCTTATTTTTGATAAGATCATGACGGCCAGAGAATAGTGGATATATATAAGGCTATAGTAGGGACCGTGAGAAGAAATTAGGATTAAATCTCCTAACGGATCTGGGTATCCCGTGTTGAGCCCGAACACACAACCAAGGCCATTAATAATAGCTCGGTCTACTAAAGTGCTATTGTTATCTTCCTAATCCCAAATTATGATTGTGGGCTCCTTTTATTATATGCTAATTTTGCTTCCCATGTTAAGATATCGAATGTCTGTCGATCAAATTAAGTTACTAACAACTATATTGATCGATATATTTTATCCTGAAGTAGTACCACTCAACTTTATTTGCCATATCGGATATAATCCACCTGTAGGGTTTATATGAGCTCCTTAAGGGGACATCATCAATCCGACATATCGGGACGTGGATTCCTTTTATAATCAACAGCCCATCATACATACAATTTTATTAACCAATTCATAGAGATTGTTGACCTATAATGAATCTCACTCTTTTATGAGTCAAAGTAATGCACACTGCATCCACATGTCTATTATTATATCCGGACTAAGAGCACAAGCATCCATAATAACAGAGAAGTTTGTTCTCTTATATATAGTCGGTGCAAAGAGAACAACCTCAAGTAGTCATGGTCAATACACAGAGTGTACTAGTGTAAACCTATAGTCAAGATAGGCTAATACCATATTACACTACAACCTTTCCAATGGATTGTCCAAGTCCATCTAGGTTGTGAACTATTTATATATTCCATAGGGAACTGTTAATATGATCTTCTGTGTGACACCACACACCATATTATCTACAATCTAGAATATTAGACACTTGTATTAACACTTGCAATAAATACAATATGCAAACATTTGCCTATATGATTCTCATTCAATTTTTAAGAAAATAAAGTTAATAAAAAAAGTGATGATTTTAGTATATAACCCTAATATCAAGCAGATACGAGAAGTCCAACAAAGGAAGCTCATCATCAAAAAAATACGCCAACACTAGCATCTGGTGTGAAATTGATGCTAGCAACTCAGACAATGACAAAGAATGCAAGCATAACGCAAATGTTTGTCTCATGGCTACTAAGGTACGCGATGACTTCTCTATGAATGCTCTTTCTTACAATGAATTAGAAAACACCATTCTTGAATTACATGATGAACACAAGGTCATAAGAAATAAGTATGAGAAGCCTATCAAAGAGATTGATGCTCACAAACAAGAAATAGAAAGACTTTCAACATCATTCTTGATATTAAAGGAAAATCTCCTACTTCTGACACGGATGAGATAGAGTCTCTACGGCTAAAGCCCCAAGAATCACAAGACGTCATCAAGAAAAATGATGTCGAAATTCAATCCCTTAAAGAAGTATATAAATTTGCTATGCACAAGACACTTGCTGCAAATCAAAGAGAATATGCAACCTTTATCAAGTACAATGACCTTCTTACAAATGGCAAAAAACAAGTTGATAGAGACATGATTCACACAAATGCACAAAGGCATACCAACACACATTACAAAACTAGTCACAAGCCCCACATTCACAAGAACACAACACATAGGTCCTATCCTAGCCAAATGCATACACAAAAAGGACCCCTTGTAAAGAAAAATACTTTATATCATGCTTTCTACTATCATCACCATAACAATCAAGTCAAAACTCCTCATCATACTAGAATTCCTCATACACATGATACTCACTCACTCTCCTCTAGACCTATAACATCTATGATGTGCCACTATTGTGGTCTTCTTGGACACAATTCTTATTATTGTCAAATAAGAAAACATGTTGATATAAAAATATTTAATTGGGTTCCCAAAACTTACAATCAAGGCCCAAACATTCTTGGATACCAAAGTCTTCATTTTCAACTTGTATTGTAGGTGAACCCTCCTTCACATGCTAGAAGCAGTAGATTATCGATAGCGGGTGCTCACGGCACATGACTGGTGATGCTTCACTTTTTGCAATGCTATCGATGAAGAAAAAAGGACACGTATCGTTCTGCAACAATCTAAAGAGGTACATCATAGGAAATGGTAATATCGGCTCCCCTCCTTATCCATGCTTTAAAAATGTTTGCCTTGTTACAAATCTCAAGCACAACCTTCTTAGCATTAGCCATCTCACGGATAATGGCTATGATATTAATTTTGTTAGACACAAGTGCTACATAACCGATAGCACTAGTGGATCTACCATGTATGAAGGTATTAGAGAAAACAATATCTATATTCTTTATCTTGTTAAAAGTACTAACAATAACAGGTGCTTAGTAACAAAGAATGATGAGAACTCCTTAAGGGGACATCATTAACCTGACTTATCGGGACATAGATTCCATTTATAATCAACAGTCCATCATACATACAATGTTATTACCCAATTCATAGAGGTTGTTGACCTATAATAAATCTTACTCTTTTATGAGTCAAAGCAATGCACACTACATATACATGTCTGTTATTATATCCAAATTAAGAGTACAAGCATCCATAATAACAGACGTGTTTATTCTCTTATATGTAGTCAATACAAAGAGAACAACCTCAACTGGTCATGTTTAATACACACAAAGTGGACTAGTGTAAACCTATAATCAAGATAGACTAAAACCTGATTATACTACAATCTTTCCAATGGATTGTCCAAGTCCATCTAGGTTTTGAACTATTTATATATTCCATAGAGAACTGATAATATGAACTTCTGTGTGACACAATACACCATATTATCTACAATATAGAATATCAGACACTTGTATTAACACTTGCAACAAATATAATATGCAAACATTTGCCTATATGATTCTCATTCAAAATTTAAGGAAATAAAGTTAATACAAAAGTGATGCTTTCAGTACATAACCCTAACATCAAACAGATATGAGAAGTCCAACAAAAGAAGCTCATCTTCCAAAAAATACGCCAACACTAGCATCTGGTGTGAAAGTTATGCTAGCGACTCAGACAGTAACAAAGAATACAAGCATAACGCAAATGTTTGTCTCATGGCAACTGAGGGACTCGATGACTTCTCTATGAATGCGCTTTCTTACAATGAATTAGAAAATGTCATTCTTGAATTACACGATGAACACAAGTTCATAAGAAATAAGTATAAGAAGTCTCTCAAAGAGATTGATGCTCACAAACAAGAAACAGAAAGACTTTCCAACATCTTTCTTGATATAAAAGAAAAATCTCATACTTCTGACACGGATGAGATAGAGTCTCTATGAATAAAGCTCCAAGAATCACAAGACGTCATCAAGAAAAATGGCGTTGAAATTCAATCCCTTAAAGAAGGATTTGAATTTGCTTTGCACAAGACACTTGCTGCAAATCAAAGAGAATATGCAACCTCTATCAAGTACAATGACCTTCTTGTAAATGGCAAGAAACAAGTTTATAGGGACATGGTTCACACAAATGCACAAAGGCATACCAACACACATCACAACACTAGTCACAAGCCCCACACTCCCAAGAACACAACACATAGGGCCTATCCTAACCAAATGCATACACAAAAAGGACCCATTGTAAAGAAAAACACTTCACATCATGCTTTCTACTATCATCACTATAACAATCATGTCAAAACTCCTTATCATACTAGAATTCCTTATACACATGATACTCACTCACTCTCATCTAGACCTATAACATCTATGATGTGCCACTATTGTGGTCTCCTTGGACACAATTCTCATTATTTTCAAATAAGAAAACATGTTGATATAAAAAAATGTTTAAATTGGTTCCTAAAACTAACAGTCAAAGATCCAAACATTCTTGGGTACCAAATTCTTCATCTTCAACTTATGATGTAGGTGAACCCTCCTTCACATGCTAGAAGCAAGTTGATTCTCGATAGAGGGTGCTCACGGTTCACTTTTTGTAACGCTATCAATGAAGAAAGAATGATACATATCCTTCGTCAATAATCTAAAAGGGTACATCATAGGAAATGGTAATATCGGCTACCCTCCTTATTCGTACATTAAAAATGTTTGACTTGTTACAAATCTCAAGCACAACCTTCTTAGCATTAGCCATCTTACGGATAATGGCTATGATATTAATTTTGTTAGACACAAGTGCTTCATCACCGATAGCACTAGTGGATCTACCGTGTATGAAGGTATTAGAGAAAACAATATCTATGTTCTTTATCTTGTTAAAAGTACTAACAATGACTGGTGCTTAGTATCGAAGAATGATGAGAGTTGGCTATGGCATATGAGACTTGGACATGCTAACATGGACACCGACTCCCGACTTGCCTCCAAGAAACTTCTTAGAGGACTTCCAAGCATTCCATTCAAGAAAGATATGGTATGTGAAGAATATGAGAAGAGTAAGTTAACAAAGTCTTCTTTCAAATCTATTAACTCGGTTAGCACTACTAGACCTCTCAAACTTATTCATATTGATTTATTTGGTCCTAGCATAATTACCAGTCTTGGTGGCAAACTCTATGCTTTAATTTTAATTGATAATTTTTCAAGATTTATTTGGGTTATTTTTCTTTTATATAAAAGTGATACCTTTCATGAATTTATTGCCTCTTGTAAAAGAGTTCAAAATGAAAAAGGCATTGTGATCAACAAAATTAGAAGTGATCATGGAGGAGAATTTGATAATATTGATTTTAAAAGATCTTGTGAAAAGAATAGCTTTGGTCATAATTTTGCTTGTCCTAGAACTCCACAACAAAATGGTGTTGTGGAAAGAAATAATATAACCCTTGGTGATATGGCAAGGGTTATGTTAAACCAATACAAGCTTCTCCAATACTTTTGGGTGGAATCTGTTAACACGGTATGTTATGTTATAAATAGAGTCTTAATTTGACCTATTTCTAAGAAAACTCCTTATGAGCTTTGGTTTGACAAAATTCTTCCTATTGAATATTTTAAAGTTTTTGGATGCAAATATTTTATTTTGAACACCAAAGATAACCTAGGCAAATTTGAAGAAAAAGCCTATGAAGGTATCTTCCTTGGTTACTTTATGCATAGCAAAGGATTTCGCGTATTCAACAAAGGAAGTCTTGTTGTCAAAGTGTCAATCAATGTCTCTTTTGACGAACATAACACTTCTACGTCTAACTCCTCACATGATGTTGATGACATCTCTTTTGGTTTGGAAAACTATTCTGTTGGAAATACTAGTACTCCTTAATCTAGTAATAAAGTTGAGACTACTCCATCCAAAGACTCTCCACCACTAGAGCTTCCTCAAGAAAATTTTCCCAAAGAATGGAGATTTGTCCCCCATCATCCAAAGGAGCTTATCATTAGTGTCCCTTCCTCACGAGTTAGCACTAGATCCGCTACATGAGATTATTGTACAAATGTGGCTTTTATCTCACAAATAGAGCCTAAAAATGTTAATGATTCCTTTAATGATGAATTTTGGATGATAGCCATGTAAGAAGAGCTAAATTAATTTAAGTGGAACAATATTTGAAAACTTGTTTCTAAGCCCCATAACTATTCCATTATTAGGACAAAGTGGGAGTTTCGAAACAAACTCAATGAGGAAGGTTTAGTCACTCGTTACAAAGCCCAATTGGTTGCTCAAGGCTATAACCAAGAGAAAGGCATTAACTACGAAGAAACTTATGCTCCGGTTGCTCGTCTTGAATCCATTAGAATGCTTTGTGCTTTTGCCTGTTTCAATAATTTTAAGCTTTTTCAAATGGATGTCAAAAGCACCTTTTTAAATGGTGTTATTAAAGAAGAGGTTTATGTCAAATAACCTCCCGGTTCTGAGGATTTTCAATTTCCTGATCATGTTTTTAAACTACACAAGGCCCTCTATGGCCTCAAGCAAGCTCCTCGTGCTTGGAATAAGCGCCTTTGTTCTTTTCTCATTTCTCACAACTTCTCTAAGGGCAAAGTTGGCACAACACTTTTTATCAAAACTCTTAATGGAAGGCTTCTATTAGTCTAAATTCATGTTTACGATATTATTTTTGGCTCCACTAACATGACCCTATGTGTAGAATTTGCCAAAGTTATACAAGACGAATTTGAAATGAGTATGATGGACGAATTATCATTCTTTCTTGGATTACAAATCAAAGGCCCAAAGGCACGTTCATCAATCAAGCTAAATATACAAAGGATCTCCTTAAACGCTTTGAATTAGACTCATCCAAATCACTGAGAACTCCTATGGCCACAATGACAAAGCTTGATCATGATGAAAACGGTATTTCGATCGACATTCGTATGTATCGAGGTATGATCGATAGCTTACTTTATTTAACTGCTAGTCATTATGATATCATGTTTAGTATTTATCTTTGTGCACGATACCAAGCAAATCTCAAAGAATCACAATTATGTGCTATTAAGCGCATTTTTAGGTATCTCAAAGGCACCATAAACATGGGACTTTGGTATCTGAAATCTCCATCCTTTGAGCTTATTGGCTACTCGGATGCAGATTTTGCCGGATGCAAGATTGATCGAAAAAGCAATAGCGGCATATATCAGTTCCTGGGAAAATCCTTGGTACGTTGGTTTAGTAAGAAACAAAACTCAGTTCCTCTTTCCACCACGAAAGCCGAATACATCACGGCTGGATGTTGTTGTGCATAAATTCTTTGGATGACACAAATACTTGTAGACCATGACATTTCTTCAAATAGTATCTCATTAAATGTGACAGCACCAGTTCTATCAATCTCACAAAAAATTGGATTCGTCACTAACACACCAAGCACATTAAGATTAGACACCACTTTCTACGAGGCCATCAACAAAAGGGAGACATTCATCTTGAGTTTATTGATACTACTTATCAACTTGCAGACATCTTCACAAAGCTGCTACCCGAGGACTGTTTTGTTATTCTTTGCCAAGAATTGGGCATTCTTAACCTTGACCCTTACAATCTCTATCGATCAGAGCACCGACGAAATTCAGCAGAACACCACCGATATACCAACTTTTGTTCACAAGAATAGTTTTGTCTACAAAATCGTAATACCTACGGAACGCTACGGAATTCCGACGGTGTGCCGAATTCGGTGGTCTCTGTCAAAAGTCGCCAGCTTTTTCTGTTTTGGGCCCCACAAAATCTTCATTAAGCTCTCTTCCATCTCTTCATATCCTCCTCATTAATTATCTTTCATCCTATCACCACCCATCCATCCAATCACATCCTTTCAATCAACCATCTCTCTCCATTAAACCATCCTTCATTAATACATTCATCACCAAATTTAAAATCCCCTATTCAATCCCTTCCTCTTCCCACTACTTCATTACTCTTCCCTCTTTTCCAAAAATATAACTCCTAACTCTTCACATCCCTTCTCCATATCTATATATCTATCTCCTTCTTCTCTCTCACTTTATCCCCTACCTTCACTATGGCCCATGCAAAACAACCTCACTCGTCCTCCTCTTCCAACCCCTTCATGCTCGTGCCTCTACCAAATGGTGAATATGACCGGAAAATCTTCAAGCCAAGTGTCGTTGTCGATGCATGGTTCCAATCTTTCGAATACCACACCGTGTTCAAAGGAAAGCCCATCAACTTTAACATTTTTTTGGGACACATTCCTCTGTTTCAATCTGCGGGATCGCCAAGCTTCTGGTCATCAAGTCCCCGTTTATATGGCAAACATTCGCCTATTCTACTATAATCTCGTCCCCGACTTAGCAAACAATGCTATCGAGACTCTCTTGAATGATCATCACTTCCGCCTAACCACACGAGATCTCGATGAAAACATGGAAGTCCCTAATTGAGGAGAGGCATTTTCAACTCTCGTCGGTCTTCAACCAACCTCCAATATTTCTTTTGAAGAATTCTGCAGAATTATCGGTCGAGGACCTGATGCACCCTCTATTCCCGCTCTGTCAAAGGAACTAAAGTCATTCTACTATGAGCTCTATCATATCCTGGGCTTTAGTCTGACACTAAAATTAGGCAACTATGACTTCATCACTTTTGAAGCTTTTGTCTGTCTTTACTATCTCTATGCTCGGAAGACCGGGTCATTCCCCAAGACGTTGCTGAACTCTTTAATCTTCGTTCACTCTTCTGAACGGCGTGTCCTAAACTTTGGTATGTTTATCACTCTCATCCTTGAAGCCAAAGGTATGGACCTCAGCCTCTGCCATACGGACAATGCTTCTTCCTTTCTGGCTCTTTCCCGGTTTTCATCTACCGGTCAATCATCTTGCTCCACCGGGCCGTCTAGTTCTCAGACTGCTGCTGATGCTCCAAATGAACCTCCTTCCTCTGGCTGTTATATGCCTCTCACTCAGTATCATTTTGACATGTGTATGGCTCAGGCTGAGGAGCAGATGTGGACCCATACCCGAGGACTGGACACCCTTATAAAAAGTCGCATTAATGACCAATGTTACTTCATTCAGTGCACTATTCTGGACATGAATGCTTTCCTTGACCCCAATATTTAGGACCATAATTATCATGCTTCGTGGTTCTCCGATCCCAATGCCTACGGGTTTATGTATCTTGATGGGGTTGACCCTTGTGGGGATTTTCAAACAACCCCGGGTGATGACGGTGATGATCCGACAGATCAGTAGACTCCAGTCCCTAGTGGTGATGGTCTAAATAGTGAGTGGTATCGGTATCTTAGTATGCTTGTCTTTTGAGGTCCTTCAGGGACCAGGGTTTGTTTGTGTGTTTGACTTTTTTATGTCGTCCTGTGCGGTCCTTCGGGACCATAGTTTGATGTTTTGTGTGTCATCTCGGTAGGGATAGCTATCATCTTATCAGTCTTGTGTCAGTATATGAAAACCATGTAATCCTCAATATCTTATTTAATATATGCATGGTTTTGTTTCTTATATTTTCTCTTATATATGCACTTACTCATCTCTCTCTTATGGAATCAACCATCTTTGATTAAATGACAAAGGAGGAGAAAACATGTTGAGGGGGAGTAGTCTTGCTACGGGGGAAATATTCTCTAAAACACGATATTACCTTCTTCTATTAATTATCAAAATGGGGGAGATTGTTGGCACATTGATTTTGATAACATTAACTGCATCTTCATGTTTTAGTTTCTCTATCCTTTTCAGAAAACAGATACACCGCTAAGTCTCCCAAAGGCTACTGCAAAAGATCGATGAAATCGAAGCCATTCAATAAACCGCACGGAAGACTTACGGACTGACTTAAAGCAAGACTAAATAGAAGCTATCAGATACTCAAAGTCCGTACTTAAAGATTCAAGCTCCTAGAGTCAGTACAAGGTCTTGGATAAACTGTGAAACACTTAAAGTAGATGACAAACCCAAAACCCTTACAAAATGTCTTTCAAAAATCACTTGTCTTACATCAACGAAATACCGACGGTATACCGATAGTTACCGACGGTATACCGATTTTATGCACAGAAAGGTTTCTGTCAAAAAAAATCGAAATACCGATGGTACACCAAAATTGGTGTATAGAAAAGTTTCTGCAAAGTTAACCGGAATACCGATGGCATACCAATCGGTATCGACAGTACACAGATATCGAAGCATAGAAAAGATTCTGTGAAGATAATCGTTATACCGACGGTACACCGATACGTACCGATGGTACACCGATATCGAAGCACAGAAAAGGCTCTGTGAACATAATAGATATACCGACGGTACACTGTTATGTACCAACGGTACACCGATATTGAAGCACCGAAAAGGTTCTGTGAAGATAACCGATATACCGACGGTATACCGATACCTTCCGACGCTATTCCGTTTGCATAACTTTTGATTTTTAAATGGATAGATCCTTAGCATTAAATGCTCCAACGGCTAGATTTATTACCGTTACTGTTTAGAATGGTACACCGATGGAATTTTAGTCTGTACCAATAGAATTTCATTTGTTGTATGTTTGGAGCATTAAATGATTTGCTCTCTTACTGTTTTATCTAAAGTGGTTGAGCCATCTCTTTGAAGGCATCCACTTGAGCTTTAAATTTTCTCAACTACCAAGAGCTTCACCATTACTACTCTATCAAAAGCTTTAGTTTGTCATCCAACCAAAAGTGCGAGAGTATTCAAGAGTTGTAACATTCGATCTTCAAAGTGTTCTAGAAGATCAAAAGCTTTCTTTCTTTCTAGTTGAAGTTGACGAGCCTTCGGAAGAAAACTCGTATGTAAGAAGTTGACGAGCCTTCGAAGGAAAACTCGTGTATAAGAAGTTGACGAGCTCTTCGGATCCAAACTCGTGTTGAAGTTGACGAGTTCTTTGGATCGAGACTCGTGTGTAACTATTTACTCAAATAGTAGATTAAAGCCGGAGAGAGTTCCGGAACTGTAGTGCCCCTTGGGAGGATACCAAGATACATCGAGTGTTTGAATCTTTCTCTCATTTATTATACTTTAAATTTGTTTTAATTGTTGGTTATTATTTTATTACGATATTCAACCCCCCCTCTAGGGTTCTACAAATAGAAGTAGGCAATAGGCACTAGCACAGGTAGGTATTGGGCATTACCTATGTGCCATGTTTGTAGGCTAATTTCCTAGGTAATAGGTAAAGTTAGGGTAATATGTGAATTGGGTATTATATAGCAAGAGGGGATTAACAGTGTGATACCATGTTGGCTCAAGCCAAGGTATCTACTTAGTAATAGTTTAGCCATGGTACTGATATATATCATGATTGTACCTATTATAGAGTACCTTTATATATAGTGTTCTACATATCATATGATATAGTATAGTATAGATACCCTAGTATACTATATAGCTAGTATAGTCTGGATACATAGTTTGTGGACCTAATAGCTTAGATATAGGCTCATACAAACTAGAAGTAGCTAGTTTAACCTAGTGTTGACTATTTTGACCTAGAAATAACGTTATGACCTAGATTTGCGCTAGTTTGACTTGTATTTATTCTAAAACTTGGTATTGACGTAATATTCCATATTTAGGTCTACGAGGCACCGTATCGAATACTGTTGATATTCCACATGGGGTCTTAGGCGAGTACATTCTCTGATAATTTTATGTTTATGGTATCTTCTATGTTTCTTGTATTTAGTGTCGATATCATTAATTTCTTGACACGTTGGTTACACAGATTGGTATTGTTTGGATCCCGTTATGAGATGTTATTCCTATCATGGTATATCCTGTGCAAGTCCTGTTCTTGTTCTTCGTCATTATATAGACACAGATTCCTACGAAGGCTCGCGGCCTTCTCAGAGAATCATATATCATAACGTACCATGGCGGCCTTCTCAAAGAATCTCGTATCACAACGTACCATGGTTGGTCCCGTCATGAGATGTTATTCCTATGAAGGCTCACGACCTTCTCAGGGAATCCCTTCCTTCATGAGTTTGACTTAGACAAGTTTATCTTCGATTTGGTATATCATGTCTCACTCAAATATGTTTTCTTGTATTCTATTTGCTTCGTACAACTTCAGGATCAATTTAGGCCAAGAAGTTATCTATCGTGAGATTTGTCGTAACTTCCAACTTAAATTTGGGACTCGATATCGATCCAACCTAAACAACCCTATATATGATTTTGACTATTTTTGAGCCTAGTCACACATGTCTAGGGTGTTCCACTCAATTGAGGTCCCATGTGCTATTTAAATTCAAATGGCACATTCGACCCCTTATGTGACTTTTTAAGCCTAATTCCAAATCGGGTAATTTTTCTTGAGCCTAAACTTGTCTAACAAGTTGTAGATGACTTGTTAGGTTTATCCCTACGTAGATAGGGTTATCCTAGATTTTTATTTCAAATTTATTGGAGACTTTATTTGGTTAAACCTTAATAGAGAAACTCTACCAATCTAGAATTCTAAATTTAGAAACTTTATATGCGTACACCCAATCCTTTGAGTGTTTAGACTCTTAAACCTACCCAAAACCATTAAACGAACCCATCTCTATCGGCCATAACTGACCCCCTAGCAACCCTATATATAACTCCCCACAATAGCCACCCACCTTTCCTTCATAAACCCTAACATCCTCTCCTTCCTCTTCTTGCTACTGTGCGTGCCCTTGCCAACCACCTCCATCCCAAACACCCTAGCCCTGACGTACCCAAGACCCCCTCCACCTTTCCAAGGCTGGCCATCACCTGAAATAGCCCCTACAAACTGCAATAGTCTACACAAAGCACCCCTACATTGCTGGCTGATCATAGCAGGTACACCATCTTGTAACTATATTTTCTCCACATCCAGACATTAAAACTTTTTGAAACCCAAAATACTAGGTTTCCATATGTGTCTCTACCTTCGTGCAAAAATTTATGTCGAAATCCATTCAAGATGGGTCGGGGCAAATGGTTTAGCAAAGGGTGTCCAGAATTGACACTGTTTGGTATATGAAGGTTTTGATCTAGTTGGAATAAGTTTACCATTGATATCTATATGAAAATGACCATAATTCAATTATCTACTCCCCTTTATTTATTTTTTCAATAATTTGCTGTTTATATATATATATATATTTTTTTTTTGCTGTTTATATATATATATATATATATATATATATATATATATATATATATATATATATATTATATATATATATATATATATTTATATATATAATATTTTATATATATATATATAAAAAATATATATATATATATATATATAATATTTTATATATATATTATATATATATATTATATATATATATATATATATATAATATATATATATATATATATATATATATATATATAATATATATATATATATAATATATTAAATATATATATATATGTGTGTGTGTGTGTGTGTGTGTGTGTGTGTGTGTGTGTGTGTGCATATATTTTATATCTTTTCAAGAGCTCGAAACCCTAGGGCGCCTCCGTTCTCCACCTCTGACCCCGGAGTGGCCTTCGGCCGTGCCGGCGTCCCTTTGGGCCTGCCATACCACTTGGATGGTAGTTCCTCTCCCCTCTTTTGATCTGATTACTGCCTTAGAGTTCCATGACCTCTCGCTCTTTTGCAGAGGTGGTGGGCGGCCAGACTCCTAAGTCTGTGCCGCTCATTCCCCCCTGATCAGTTTCTTCCTTCAAGGGTGCTCCCTCGATCTCCTTTACAGAGGAGGAAAAATCTGCTCTGGCGTCTCCTTTACGTTTTGCCTTGGTGGGAAAATTTTCTCAATATCGTCCTCCGATTGATAAGATCCGCAAAGCCCTAGCGGAGTTTACTTTCGATGGATCAATTAATGCTGGCCTAATTGATTCGAAACATATCCTCATACGTCCATCATGAGAATCAGATTATCTTCGACTACGTGCAAAGGATATGTGGTATATTGCTCACACTCCCATGAGAATCTTCAAATGGAATCCAGACTTCTCGCCATCACATGAATCACCAATAGTTTCGGTCTGGATTAATCTGCCCAATCTCCCTCATCATCTCTACGCGAAGGAAGCTTTATTTGCTATAGCGGGTTCCATAGGGTATCCTCTCAAAATTGACAAAGCCACTGCAGATCTATCTCATCCAAGTCTTGCTAGGGTTTTCATTGAAGTAGATGCTTCTAAGTCTCTTCACCATTATATTGCTCTTCATGTCGCCATCAAGGTCATTCCATGGATTCATGTAAAATAAAGCAAAAAGAGAAAGGGAAGGAAATTGCTATGCCAAAAGAAGGACAGGTTCTAGTGACTCGTATATTGCCTAGAGGAACTCATGAGGAGACTGGGGAGCCGTCCAATCCTCCTTTGGTTGCAATAGATGCCATTAACAAGCCTCCAATACAAGTGCAAAGAAATGATAATCAGGAATCCACGCAAAGTGGTAGCCGTCATATTGACGATACTCAAGAGCACCTGTCAATCCATGCAAACAATACTCAAGAGCCCCCGAATACTGAGCCAGTCATTACTTCTCCATCAATACCACCTGATACTTCTATGCGGGATGATGAGACAACTTCCACTCCCGATCATACTGATCCTCCCAACCTGAGGGATGATGGAGCACTTCCTAATCCGGAGGGGTCAATTTACCAGGGGGAGGGTAGTACTGAGGTTAAAGAGGAAGAAATATTGGGTTGTACTTGGGCAGACATTGCTGAAGAAGAAGACACTCTCAGGAGTGTGATCAGAGAGATGAAGAAGAAGAGACGGTGGTCTGGCCACCACAGTCGACGCGTAAGAAGAAACCCCCACCACCACCGTCGGACAGAATCCTACGCTCAGGGATTAGTACTCCAGCTGGTACTCAAAAACAAACCCTTAATATTTAATTTTCTTATTTGGAATGTGCGCGGGATTGTGAACAAAATGACTGTTAAAAGGCTCAAAATTTTACTTCGGATCAATAAGATCCAATTCCTCGCGATCATAGAGCCGAAAGTGGCTAAGAATCAACTAATTGCTTTCCAAATAAAACTCGAGTGTACTCAATCTTTTTTAAATAATCGCAGGAACATTTGGCTATTCACGAGAGCTGGATCATCAATGGATCTGGTGGACTCCTTCGATCAAGCTCTGACGGTCAGGTTATTCAATGATATCCTTCCTATTAAAGTTATGTTATCTATTGTGCATGGGCACAACACTAAAGAAGGCAGAACAGAGATGTGGATGAGGTTGCAACACATACAAAATAACAATTGCCTTTTATGGGCTGTAGGTTACGACTTCAATACTGTTAGATGTACGGAGGAGAAGACTGGCGGCCTAAGCCCGAGTCATCAATCCATGACTGAGTCAATGACTTCATTATGGCTATGGGTCTTTCTGAATTGCCATATACGGGGAGCAAATTCACTTGGATCAAATCGGAGGGGGACAAGCAAGGGTCCAGGTTGGATCATATGTTGTTGGACAAGGACTTGTGGGCTATGCTTCCACTCTCGCTAGAAGAACACCTCAATCGTAATGAGTCAGGATCATTCTCCGCTATTTATCAAATTCAAATCAGCGAGCGCGGGAGGGAGACGTGCATTCAGATTTCTCGACTTTTGTGTATCACATGAGGCATTCCTACAAATAGTTGAGAAATCTTGGTTCTCGATGGACTATGTCAATGCACTGGTACGGGTTACAGACAGATTGGTGGCCTGCAGGAAAGCTTTGTCGAGCTGGAGTCATGCCACATTTGGGGATATTTTTTAGGAAGTGAAATCAGCTGAAGACGGTGTTCTAGTAGCAGAAATCATCTATGAACAAGACAGTTCAGACGTCAACAGGGAAGGTCTTCATAAAGCTAGAGCTATCTTAAAACAACGGCTCTCGTATGAGGACTCATTTTGGAGACAAAAGGCTAGGATGCGATGGGATTTACAGGGTGACCGAAATACAAAATATTTTCATGAATGTGTCAATAGCAAAAGAAGGAAGCTTCGTATTCATTCTATCAAGGCAGAAGATGGTTCTATTATATCCGAACTCAAAGATCTTCAGGCTTCAGCCAATTACTTTTTTGCTAATCAGTTTTTGAGCTCGAACCCAGTGCACGATAGAGAATTACTTTCATGCATTCCTTCATTGGTCAATGAAGAGGACAATAGGCTATTGACAATCGCCCCTACCAAGGAAGAGCTTCATTTGACGATCAAAGACATCGATTCTAAGAGTGCGGGGGGTCTTGATGGTTTTACGGCTCGGTTCTTCACTGCGGCTTGGCAAATCATTGAAGGAGACATCATGGAGGCGGTTCAACTATTCATGGATGGATTTTCTTTACCCAGAGCTATTTCGAGTACCTCTCTTATCCTCATTCCGAAGGTAAAACAACCGTCGTCTTGGTTGAATTTTAGACCTATAAGCTTGTGCACTGTTATGAACAAAATTATTTCCAAGCTATTGGCTAACCGGCTAGCAACCATTCTTCCTCGTATTATTTCTCCTGAACAATGTAGGTTTGTTAGGGGAAGGAAATAGTAGATAATGTCATCTTAGCTCAGGAGATGATGAGCATGATGAAGATCAAAAACAGAGGAGGCAATGTGGCGATCAAATTCGACATGGCCAAAGCTTATGATCATCTAGATTGGGGCTTCTTGATGCAGGTTATGAGGAAGTTTGGGTTTAATGAAATCTGGATAAACATGGTTTTTAGATTACTTAATAATGTTTGGTACTCGACGGTGATTAATGGGGAATCATCGGGATATTTTCATGGCTTCCGAGGGGTTCGTCAAGGGGATCCTCTATATCCAGCGTTGTTCATTATTGCTGCGGAAGTTCTATCTCGAAGTCTCAAGACTCTGCTCGAATTTCCTTCGTTTCATCACTTCTATTCACCTAGTGGCTGCCTGGCTGTGACACATCTAGCGTATGCGGATGATGTATTAATATTTGCTGCTAGAGATGTTGGCTCGATTAGTGCTTTGAGGGACATACTTTCAAAATATAAGAAAGCTTCTGGTCAATTGATTAATCCGTGCAAATCATCTCTTTATGTTCATCCAATATTCTCGGTCACTAGAGCGGCTGAATTGAGGAAGATTATGGGCTTTCAGTCTTCTAATCCTCCTTTCTCATACCTGGGATGTCCTCTTATGTCAGGAAGAAAGAATGCTAGTATGTTTGAAGAGCTCATATCAAAATCAGGAATAGAATAGACGGATGGCAGCAACGTCTCTTATCATATGGAGGTAAGCTCGTTCTTCTCAAATTCGTTCTTACTTCTATCACAATATACACATTAGCAGCTTGCAATCCGCCGAGAGCAGTAATCAAGCAACTCAAGATTATGTTTTCTCATTTTTTTTGGGGATCACAAGAAGGAATGTATAAGCATTCATTGCTTGGTTGGCATAGGATGGCTAAGCCATATGATGAAGCAGGACTCGGCCTTCGTAGCATGGATGAAATCATCAACTCCTTCTCTACTAAATTATGGTGGAAATTTAAGTCTCAGGAGAGTCTTTGGACAACCTTCATTAAAGTGAAATGCTGTAAATTTGTTAATCTTGATATGGTCCAAGCTAATTCTAATGCATCTCCTATTTAGAAGAGACTGCTCCAAGGTAGGCGCTTTGCTAACCATCTCATTGTCAGCGATCCAAATGATCACGATAGATGGAGATGGAGTCCCTCAAGAAGTGGTTTGTTTTCCGTATCCTCGGCTTATAGGCATACCAGGGTTCCTCACACTCGTAATTCGGATTTTACTCATGTTTGGAATACTTGTATGCCGATAAAATGGTCAGTTCTTGCTTGGCGTATTCTGCATGACAGGCTTCCAACTGATGATAACGTTCAATTATTGGGCTATCAGATGTCTTCTCAGTGTCACTGTTATACCGATCCTGCGCAGGAAACTATTGTGCATGTATTTGCAGATGGGGAATTAGCTCAATCAGTTTGGAAGCTCCTACAAAATGAGTTCTCGATTAGAGACGCAGGAACAATAATGCGTAGGCTCAGAAGATGGTGGAGACGACCGCTAATTCATTTGAAGGAGATCATGGTAGGAGCTGCATTGTGGGTTATATGGAAAAACATGAACAAGTGGAGGTACGAGGGATACAAATTCAATGACAACCAAGTTATCGCTGAAATCAAAAGACAAGTTCGAAAGGCCATGGCTCGTTGCAATCATGTGAAGACTATCCCTGCATTCCTTGCTTAGTGTTCTTGATGTTTTTTTGATCACTTTATATCAACTTGTATCCTGAGTTGGTACTCCAATGATTATGAATAAAACTCTAGTGTTCCATTAAAAAAAATATATGTGTGTGTGTATATATATATACATTTTGAATAATAATTTATGTCGTAAAATGAACTTGTCACGATCCGCACCTGCTTTTCGAAATACGAGTGCGTGTCCAAGTCCAGCCAACACCATAGTATCGGCGGTAGTAGGCTATCTAGCCCACAATAAACAAAATGCTCATAAATACTATCTTTTCTGCTCATTCACAACAACTAAACCAAAATTACAATATTCACAAGTTTTACACTTGAAGAAAATACAACATCTCATAATATTGAATCAACACTTCTATCTAACTAGTCTTCTAAGATTTTGGCCTTCGAGTCTCTATCTTCCTCCATATGGTCCATAGTGCAAAAGTAGGAAGCACATCATCCTCACCTATATCAACGATCCAGTCAAGAAAGAAGCAAAGTACAACTCTATTGCAATTAATTTTATTAGCACAAAATAAGCTAGAAACAATAAGAAATAATAATGGTAAAGAACATGTAAAGAACTAGCAAGATATGAACTAGATAAGAGAAGCTATAATCATAAACGAGTAAGATAATAGAAAAGTAGCATAAAAATAAAGAACTTGAACTAAGATCATGAATAATGGAAACAACTATGTGCATGTGAAATACCTTTTAACACGTGAACTATTGGGTTAATACGGCACATCATATGATGGCTATCCACAATAATAGGGTACAGCTAACTCATACATGCGGTGTATTACTTCTCTATCCACAATAACAATATTTGGAGTTTGTTCACGTACCTACCGATTATTTTCCCTTCCAACTCTCTAACAATCAATAACAGTCAATAATACAATAAGAAGGATACAATAAACCTACCGTGTCACTATCGTGTCTCAATGGAATATCAAACACAAAAATAATAAAGAAAGCGTTATAATGTACCAAAACATAATACAATACTGTACTTGCCTGAAAGATTGAACAAACCGAAGTCACAAGTAGAGGATGAGGGGAATGTTGATCTAGAAGCTATTAACCCATATCGCACATCGTACCATGGTCCGTGCACGATAACCATAAGTCAATTCTAGGATTCTAATTCTAAAATTATAGAATAAGTGGCTAATGGTTTAACTTATCTAACAATAATTAATTCTAGAACAAATCACTTAAAAACCTACTTTAACCTAATAATAATCTGAATATAGCCTAAACAAGGAAATTTGGCCATAGAAGGTTATATTTCAAATTTTGGAAACTATGACATGCAAATCGAGATATGTCATTGACTATCTAGTCAAACATCATGAACTTGAGATTCAGAAAGTGTAACTTGGTAGATTTCCGTGCCACAAGTGCACCAGAATTGATCGTGCCACAAAATCACCCTTTGGTCAAAAGATATCGTCATTATGGCTAACTGTGACCAAAACGGTGATTTACTGATCAAAGTAGTCACGACCCGTACCCGTTTTTTGAGACACGAGTGCATTCCAAGTCCAGTCTACGCTGCAGTGTCAGCGGTAGTACACTGTCTAGCCCACAATAAACAAAATGCTCATAAATACTATCTTTACTGCTTATTTACAATGACTAAATCAAAATTACAATGTTCACAAGTTTTACACTTGAAGAAAAGTGCAACATATCACAATATTGAATCAACACTTCTATCTAACTAGTCTTCTAGGATTTTGGCCTTCGAGCGTCTATCTCCCCCGTATGGTCTATAGCGCAAAAGTAGAAAGCACGTCATCCTCACCTATAACAACGATCCAATCAAGAAATAAGCAGAGTACAACCATATTGCATTTAATATTGTTATCACAAAATAAGTTAGAACAATGAGAAGCAATGGGGACAAAGAACATATAAAGAACTAGCAAGATATGAACTAGCAAGACATGAACTAGATAAAGGAACAATGGAAACAACTATGTGTGTGTGAAATAACTTTTGATACATGAACGACTGGACTAATACGGCACATCATACGATGGCTATCCACAATAATAGGGTACGACTGTAATCCCCCAAAAAAAATTTCAAAATCATATCTTGGTTATATTTAAATGTTTTAAATAATCATTTATCTATTTATTTATTTAATTACTTTTCTCTTTGAAAGGATTTGAATGCTTATATTGTTTGTGAATAGTGGTAGCAGTAGGTATACTCAGCCAAAGTATGATACCGTATTATTATGGTGATTTTTTTATTCTTATTACTATTACTATTATCATTATTATTATTATTATTATGGTTATGGTCATTATCATTTTTTTATTATTATCCTTATTATTGATTATGGATAAAATAAATTTTTTTGATAATGATATAGGTACCTATATATACATATATATGAGTAAATCTAGAAAAATATTTTTATTATATTTGAGAGAAAAAAAATTAAGTACTTTAGTTTTAATTTTATAACATTTTTGTAGTCTTGTATTTAATTAAAGGTTTTGTTTAATTGCCATGTTATATTTATAAGGGGTAAAATTGATACAAAATATTTATTCAAGTATGTTAGTAATATCTTAGGGATTTGGAAATTTTTATAGATTTTATTGGTGTATATATATTCATGAATAAATATGGGAATATATATATATATATATATATATATATATATATAACGAGAGGAACCCCTCCCAAACCCTAACACTAAACATTATCTCCATCGCGCCCCACCAGCCCGACGCTGGCACGCACCTCTGGACACCGCGCACCACCGTGCAGGCCGCCGGAGGCCGACCACAGTGCCACAGAGCCGTGCCCGCGCCCAACATTCGCATGGAAAAAATAGCAGCAGTCCTCGAGCCCCAACTTCGTGGTATGTTTTCTTTGTCTATGTTTGCTCGTTTTTGAATCCGTAAATTCCTACGTATAGTCTACACAACCTTCTCGGGATCCCAGCAACTAGGTAGGGAGGTAGTCCAACAACCAATTGATAAATTCGTTATAAAAGTCGAAAGAAACTGTTTGAAACAGAGTTAGGACCAATCCAAAACCCTTACTTTGAAGGCAAAATTTTGTCGATTCCTCGACAGTCTTAAAAATCTGTTTGAACAAGTTTAGCTATAAGAAATAGGAGATGGAAACACAATTTCTAGGTTTATTTTTCATCAAATAGGATATCATTAAAGGGGAAAACTAGTTTCATCAAACAGGATATCGTTTCAAAGTTAAGGGAAAATTGCTTTTTCCAACTTCAAATTTAATAAAAAAAACCCGATACGACGTGCGTCCCGCTAAACTGGGTGACACGGTCACAATCCAAAAGCATTGAAAGGTGCGTATCGACTTCGCGGACGTGTGGGCTTTGACGGAATTCAAATTGGTTGCGTGTGCACGACAAATTTGATGCGTATCCGTAATAATTCTCCGTATTAGCCTCTTTACAAATTCCCCAATTACTTTGTGTACGTTCGTTAAATCGAAATGAAACTTACGCCAGCAGGAAAGTATCATTTTTTTGGTCCTGTATGCCAAGTTTGGTCCGATTCTGAGAAGGTTGATCCGAATGCCTATTTGGCGGGCCCGCGACCGCTCCAACGGGCAAAATTGGGCATTGCTTGCCGGAATCCAACTTTGGATATATAGTTGGGTTCATCTCCTCAAATCGGACCTGTAGACATATAGTTTGACGACTTTAGAGACCGTAGGTTCTAGCACGCATTTCGGTACAAAATGAGTCCAACGACGGACATCATTTTGACCCAAAATTATGATTTTGCCCCTGTTCTAGAATTAACTTTTGGACAGGGATTTCCTAGATGCATCTTATATTCTAGACACATTCGTGGTATTTATTTCAGCAACCGAGGACGTATGCAGAATTTGGCTTTCACCGCTTCACTATTCTGACGGTTCGAGCTATCGGACGTCGCCCTTTTGCTCACAACCTCAGACAAGGTACCTTGTCATATTTACTGCTTATATTTAGTCTGTATTTTTTTATTGCATATCACTATTTACTTATTTCTAGTTCTTGTAGCTGTACCATTATTATAGTTCTTGATTTATTACCTACAAAGTGATATTAGCATTACTTTACTTATTATCCTTTGATTGCATATGGACCTAGAGTTAAGGGATTACCATCTGTAGTGTGTTACATAAACCTTGACATAGTTGTACCACGAGTATGTGTGAGATGAGTAGCATGTAGAGGTCCTTGCGTGTTAGCTGATCACCCGTGCGCATGCGTTATGACTAACTGCTAATAGAGGCACGTTAGGAGACTTAGTCGTTAGTAGAGGTATATGGTCATAGATTAGACTTAAATAAGAGCATTGGGTGGGGAGAACAATACCTGATGTATGGGCTTCTTTGCATTTCCCTGATTACCTGTGCGCTCCTCCGGAGACGCGGGCTCTAGGTGCCCTCTAACGTTTCCCAGAGCGTTATGGACGTACCGCCTTGCACATGATGCCCTCTGACGATCTTCAGATGTTACGGATGTAGGCCCCTGGTGCCCTATATGGGGACTATGTCGATCCTATTTACAGCCAGGGCTCATGCGTCGAAAGGATTGTTCCTCAACTGCATGATCACTTTAGTATGGTTAGGTTATCTTATTGATGTCTAGTCACTTACTTTATTTATGGCATAGTTTATATTCAGTATTTATATTGCATGTTATTTATTGTATCTTGTTACGTCCCTCTTAGGACCTGGTTATCTCTCCAGGTGTGTGCTTTGTGACTTTTTGCAGGTGTTCTAGCCAAGGCCGTGTTCTTCTCCAGTCCTTCAAAGATGATTGTCCTTGGTTCATCTTGTCATCTACATCTATCATTTCCTTATATATTTCTCTCTTTTAAAGTCGTTGGTAGTGGATTTGTCTCCGCCCAACTGCATATATGAGTGACAAATTCTTGAGTTGATTTATATTATTATTTTTCTAATTTTGTGGATGAGATTTAGTTATCATGGTTTTACTATATTTTACAGCTTATGTATACATACAGGGGTTCCATACATTGGAGTATACTTCGTATGTATACAGCTGGCATGTCTACGTACTTAGTCCTAAGTATTTTGGGACTGGGGAGTTACATATTTTTTTGGTGGCCCATGCAGGTCAGTTCATCACTTCAGTTATGTTACTGTACTGATGTGAGCCTGCAGAGGGAAATAGAGTCTAGAATCTCATCCACATGCTTGACCTCCTCCTTTGATTCAAATTTCAAACTCTCATCATGCCACCTTGATATTCTTCTGCTTGATTCCTTTCAATGTAAATCTTAACTATTCCTTCGTGCCTGATAGAAAGGTTAGGAAGATAACTCATACCAGTTACACATGTTATATTTCTCAATCACTCTATTAGTTGATTTTTATAAGTTGGGTAGTATGCCTCTCGGCCTATCACCCCATGTTCCTATAACCAATTAATGAAGTATAACCGGGTGGCACTGAGCATATACTAGTGCAGAAAGATATGTTTGCCTAGAATATAGAGTTTTAGTAGCCTATACTCCATTGGTCAACCACGGCCTGATACAAGCGCCAGTAGGGCGACTGTATAAGCAGGAACACCGGACAAGACTTAGATCCTTATGAAACTTGAACTATTTATTACTGCTTTCAACGTTATTTTCTGTACCATTACTTTGCAATATCATAAATAATGTTGCTATTTATAGCCTAGTTTTGCAAGCTTATTCTTTATCGAGCTTGTTCTGGACATATGTATACTGGAGACGCCCACAAGCATATTGTCTAATTAGAATCAATGTACTATGGTCTGATCAACCATAAGTGCAGTTGGTTCGCTCTTTATATGATTATTTCACGTGGATTGAGATGTAGAGGTATCTAGGGTCTTATCCGCGTCTGGCTTGGCAATTTCTCTTGAATTATACATTCGCCTTTGAATCACATAATTGTATTCAATGACATCCTTCTTGGACTCTTTATTGTTTTTGTCTTTCACTAATTTAGGAAGACAAAACGCTCGTACCTAATAGGAAGATACAGAGTATCCTCTATGGCCTTGGTAGTGGTGTACACCAGCATAGCAACATTCGGCCAGCCATGTGGCTACAACATTGCCTTGAGTTACTCGTTCTGCCCTCGACCTTAATGCTAATATCGTGACCTTCTAGTCATTTGAAATTGAGAATGATTAGGATCTTACCCTTAGTTAAAATACCAACTTAGGAGATTGTCTATTCTCAAAGAACCAATTATTGTAGTCTCTAAATTTTTCTTGATCCTTGCTTTAACTAGCAACCCTTAAGCCTTAACCCAACCTTTCCTCAACCAAGTCCACAATTTAGACATGAGAGGAATAGACACAAACAAATTCAAGTATTCACCATGACTGTAATAGATACCCAACTCGAGGTTTGATATCCAGCAGGTGTCACTCTAAGTATACACTTTAATTATTAAAGAATTTGACTTAGCACTAGAACAACCCCTTCGTCAGCTTAGGCAATATCTGTAGCATAACACTCCCTTATATTGATTTACTAGATATCAATAGCAATGCAGGAGCACTACATTCGATACCACTAGAACCCTTGTGACCATAGTTTGGCAGGCTTGATACAAATAGAAATTTATGACTTAGTCATCGGAGATCTACCCTATGACATGCCTTAGAGTTCGTTACCCCATCAATAGGCTTAGTAATTAGCGACTAATGAACTCCCACTTTCTAATTAGATATTTTGATGTTCCTTACCGTGATTTTGATATTCGGAGCACAAGACCAGCTGTTACCCTCCAACAAACTTCACATACAAGAGCTAAACGAGTCCACCTTCATATAGATATATGATGTCCCACTAAAACACGTTCCTTTGTACTATATTTTTATGATACGACTTTTACGTTAAAAGGGACTAGTGCTCACCCTCACCATAACACCGATGTATTTTTCGACTGCAAATAGAGATCCAACCTGGACTCAAACATTTTGGCCCAATATATGGTTGTGATCTATTCGAAGCCCTCTACGCACTTGCCGCTAGTGTACCACTCAATAGAGGCCCCTTGTGCTACTTAAACACAAAAGTCACAGAAGGCACATCTTCATGACTTATAGAACCTATTCTACCAACTCGACTGACAATTAGGCGAACCACTTGAGTTAGAACATATTCTGGGTTACCCTAATCTTATGGGTATGGTCTCGATTGTTTTTTGTGGATCTTGAACAACCAATATGGATTCAACCAAAGACTTATTCAATAAAAGACTGATGTCCTATCATGAAATCCATTAAACCCCAGTTAAACCCATCCATGCATATCACCATATGTGGACTATTAAACCAAACTTATGAAATAGGTCCCGACACATATTATGTGGTCCCCACCTCTTGGTCAACTAATCCTACCTCTATAGCTTTCTTAACTGTATCCCTTCGTAGTCTGTGTTATGTGAAGAAGGAATCCCTAGGCAACAAACTTATTTCGGTTATGCATGACCAAAACCCCTCCTACTACCTTGATAAGACATAGTCAACATAGGAGCAACAGTAAAAAAAAGAAAAAAAAAGTAATGCCTAGCTTTCTAATAGAATCAGTGGCTACGACCAGAAGCACCACATATCCTCATCCATCTTCCTGAAATTTGAAGTTCTTAGAAGTCCTATTATTGTGATTCCCGTGATTAACCAAATTTCTGTAACCTTGAACTTAGTGTCCCCTACCTTGTAGAATGAGATGCCAAACTTGGATCATATTCATAACTATTCTTTATCTGTTTCGAAGTTGCACCTTCTTATTACTCTCCATATCCTCTTGCTCGTGCGTCTAGATAACAACGGTAAAGATCGCAACCTTGATTCCTCAAATTCCGTACCATCAAAGAAACTTGTCTTCGTTTAAGTCGAAAATAAAATTTTCGAGGTATATAGGTACCAAGCCTCTCTAGAACATAGGGATTCTTGAACTAGCAAATGATCGGAATATATTGGTTCCAAATGAACTAATAACCGGTGATTATACCATCTCTCCTATCGGTAACCTATGATGACCTCAACCCTGACCTCGATATTTGGAGCACAACATTAACTATTTTCTACCAGCAAATTTTACCCTTATGAACTGGGCGAGCCACTCCACACACATGACATACATGTCCCGTACAAACAAACCTTCTTGTGCTCCATTTTAATTTTACCACATGTAGTATGCATTCTTCCTTTACAACAAACCACATATGCCATTTTGGTTCCAATTGATTTTTAACCATGCAATTTTGACCCATTCTCTTAGACGACTGGATATCCAAGATCAATGCAGGAGTAAGAATACCCTCTCTGGTAGAATATGGTAACAGTTTGGATTTCTGCTACAAATACCTTCTCCATCTTTTTAAACCCAATTACGATTACATTCTTACTCTCCCTTCATATTAGCCTCATTATTTTATTTATTTTATATATTAAATTGTATTTTAATTTCGAGGACGAAATTTTTATAAGTTGGGCTCCCCCAAAAAATTTTGGAAGATTTTTATATATTTTTATTTCACAAATATTTTGTGTTGAATTTTTTTGTTCATTTATAAATATAGTCGCAGTCATGTTTAAATAATGTTAAGCATTGACTAGACAACATGGAGCAACTAGTACAATTGAGTGCCTTGACTAGCACATTAGCTATAGGCGTCACTAGAATTAAGTATTTTTATATTCTGTTCATTAAAATTTTCAAAATCATATCTTGGTTATATTTAAATGTTTTAAATAATCATTTATCTATTTATTTATTTAATTACTTTTATTTTTGAAAAGATTTGAATGTTTATATTGTTTGTGAATTGTGCTAGCAGTAGGTGCACTCAGCCAAAGTATGATATTGTATTATTATGGGGATTATTTTATTATTATTACTATTACTATAATCATTATTATTATTATGGTAATTATTATTTTTTTATTATTATCCTTATTATTGATTATTGATAAAATAAATTTTTTGGGTAAATGATATAGGTACCTATATATATACATATATATGAGTAGATATAGAAAAATATTTTTATTATATTTGAGAAAAAAAATATTAAGTACTTTTTTTTTATAGTCTTGTATTTAATTAAAGGTTTGGCTTAATTGCCATGTTACATTTATAAGGGGTAAAACTGAAACAAAATATTTATTCTAGTATGTTAGTAATATCTTGGGGATTTAGAAATTTTTATAGATTTATTTTGATTTTATTGGTGTATATATATATATATATATATATATATATATATATATATATATATGGGAATATATATATATATATATATATATATATATATATATATATATATATATATATATATATATATATATAAGTTGTAAAAAAAAGAGGACTCGTGCACCGTTCCCTTGCGGGAACGGTGATTGCTAGACCCGCTAGCAAAGAAACACCCCTTGTTCTCAACCGTATATATATATATATATATATATATATATATATATATATATATATATATATATATATTAAAATATATATATATATATATATATATATATATATATATATATATATATATATTAAAATATATATATATATATATATATATATATATATATATATATATATATATATATATATATATATATATATATATTTTAGACGACTTTCATACATTAATTCATAAATTAATATATTATGTATACATTAATTAATATATAAAATTAATTTAATACATAACATTCAATTGAATGTTATATATTAATTAATTAATTATAAAAATTAATGTATTATACAATAATACAATTAATTAATTCATAATATATTAATTTTTATACAATATTTATAAAAATTAATGTATAAAATATTATTTAATTATTAATTAATTAATTAATAAAATATTTATCAAAATTAATATATATAATTAATTAATATATACTAATATATTAATTAATTAATTATATTAATTATATATATTAATATATTAATTAGTTTATCTATATTTTTTTTAATAGATTAATATATTAATATATATTAATATATATTAATATATTAATTAATAAATATATTAATTATATAAATATCTTATAAATTAATATATATAATTAATATATTAATAAATTAATTACAAATTAATATATATTATAATAAATATAATTAATATATATTTATATAATTTATATATTTATAAATTATAAATTAATATATAATTTATATATTTATAAATTTATATATTTAGAATTATATTTATATAAATTTATATATTTATAAATTATATTTACATAAATTACATATAAATTTATAATTATATTTATAAATTATATATAATATAAATTATATATAAATTTATATATAATTTATATATTTATATTTATAAATTATAAATATTTATAATTATAAATATATAATTATAAATATATATTATATAAATATAATTATAAATATATATTTATAAATATATTTATATATTAATTATATAAATTATATATAAATTTATAAATATATTAATGTATATATTTATAAATTTATATATTTATAATTAATATATTAATTAATTTATTCATATATATTTATATTATTTTATAAATAAATAATATATTTTATAATTAATTATATATTTATAATTATATAATTTATATAATTATATAATTTATATAAATTTAATTTATATTTATATTTATATTATTTATATTTATAAATATAAATATATTTGTATTTATACTTATAAATATAAATATATTTATATAAATATAAATATATTTATATTTATATAATTTATATCTATATTTATATAAATATTTATAAATTTAAATATATTATATTTATATAAATATAATTATATTTATAAATGAAACATAATTCTGCAATAATAATTTATTAGAAGGTAGTAAACACATATGAGAACTTAATGATTTTGGTTTTTGAAGTTTTCATCCCCTAAAGTTAAGATAATGCTGTTACAAAAAGGGATACCTACTGTAACTTTCGGCCAGCATGCTCGGCCTGGACTTGTGGGCTGTGCGCAACTTTTACAGGCTGTTTAAGGTAGCTGCCATCTTTGGAAAGGTGGAGGGGGGTCCTGGGTACATCAGGGCAAAGGTGGATGGGCTTGGATGGTCGGCTAGTGTGGTCGAACAGCAGGAAGAAGAAGGAGCAGCGACAGCAGTTCGACAACAATAGGGGGTTGTTTTAGGGTTTTGTGGGAGGGGGGTTAGCTAGTATCGGTGTTTTACACAACATTTATAAAGGGGGTATAATAAGAGTTGATATAGGTAGGTTTCGGGTGTGTTTTTGTGGGTTTTGGAGTCCAAACACTCAAAGGATTGACACATGAATCTAAAGTTGGCTAATTTAGAAATCAAGTTTTGTAGGGTTTCCTTGTTAGAGTTTAACCTAAACAAATACTAAATAATTTAGAACTAAATATCTTGGATGGCCCCTCTACATGCGGAGGATGCTTACAAGTTCTGTGCAACTTGTTAGACAAGTTTACGTTCCAAAAAATTAACCAAATTAAAAATAGGCTTTAAAAGTCACAAAAGGGTTCTTATGTGACATTTGAATTTAAATAGCACATGAGGCCTCGATTAAGTGGGACACCCTAGGCATGTGTGTAGTAGGCTCAAAAATAATCGAAATCATATATTGGGTCATTTAGGTTGAACCGATGTCGAGTCCCGAATTTAAGTTGGAAGTTACTACAAATATTACGGTAGATAACTTCTTGGCATAAATCGACCCAAAAGTTGTGCAAAGCAAATAGGATACAAGAATACATATTTGAGTGGGACATGATATACCAAATCGAAGATAAACTTGTGTAGGTCAAAACTCTTGAACGAAGTTTCCAGAGTTTGGCATTTCTTGTGCTCCAAAAATTAAAGTTACGAAAGTGTATATTTTATGATCATAAATAAAAGTGAAAAAAAATATATATTAACCATTATAACTCAAATAACTATATAAAGTATATCGATAAAATATATGAAAAATTCAGAGGTCTTACAACCTCTCCACCTTAGAAAATTTTGTCCTCGAAATTAAGCACACACTTATATAAAGAAATCAATAATAACTAAGTAAAGATGATAGACCTAATCCCATAAAAAGGTTGCTTGCGAGAACAAAAGTTTTTATTTGGAACAAAAACTTGTTTACAAACTAAGAAGCGTACAAAAGTACAATTAATTTCTGGAGAAGTACAACTATAGGAATCTAATCTGAAGACGATTACTTTATTCCTTCGACTATGCGATGTCGAAGACTCGAGCATATGGATAATACAGCAGCACTTTGTTAGAAGATTATGATCATTCCTCCCTTTAGAAGTGTTTTGAAACTCTTTTTATAGAGTTTCAAAATAACTGTTTCCTAGTTGATACACTTGGCGCAGACAACATTTGGCGCATCATCATCCTTCGTACGAACGGTTAATTTAACTGCATGAGACGCGCGGCATTCTGTGAGAGAAATGCGTGTGTTCGTGGGAGGTGTCATGTACACGTTCTTCGAGATTAGTGGCATGTGCACCACATAATCTAACTACTTTGGGTGATAATTGATCAATTGGCGCTCATAAGATGAATGGCGCGAGTTCGCACAAACTATTTTAAAACATAATAGAATTGATTTTATCGTCAACCATGCATGGCGTACAGTAAACGATAAAATATCATAATGATCCTGACATAATCTTTTCGAGCGGTGTGCGCTGTATTTTCGAGGAGATTTTCCTCGACTGTCGTGTTGTTAGAAAATGATGACAATTGCTTTGGCTTTTGCAGGAAGACTGCCACGTGTTGCCCTACGCCAATTGAGGCTGGCACCATTTGATATCGTGCGCCTTCTGTGTCCTGCGCCGTTTAGTGGTTTCTGTCCTCAGTACTTTTTATGGGTAGCGCATGATGATGTTGATCATTTTTAAGCTTCTACAAGACCCCCTTCAAAGTTTTTAAATTTGAAATTTTTTAAAATTTGGAATACTTTGAATAAGAAGCGTCCTGCATGGTTGGCGCATGTAATCGACCCTAATTTTATGCATGAATTGTGCGACTGTTATGTTTTTCTTTTCGGCTATAAGTAGCTATGATGAGAGAGAAAATTTCTTTACTTTGATATTTCTCTCTTTGAATTCTTCATCTTCTTCTTCTTCTTCTTCTTCTTCTTCTAACTTTCAAAAGAATCCTTCTAAATCGGCCATGGCTCCCAAGAAGTCTACTGCGGCGAAAAAAGGGAATAAGGTAGCCAAAACTTCCTCGCGAGTTCCTCCACTGAACGTGCCTCAATACGTTGTGCCATCGGCGAGGGCTGAAGAGGCAAACCCTGATTTGAATGGTGCGATGAAGAGGAGCTCGAATCACTAAGGCCAACATCGACCACCTCTTTCAGAGCGTTTGGTCGATGCATTGCGCCATCTAAGCAAGGCCAGCATCGATCGCCTCTTTCAGAGTGTTGATCGATGCTCTGTGCCATTCGCCATCTCTTTTTAGAGTGTTTGGCACAACTCGAATTTTTTAGAAAGAATGGCGCTTTGCACCATATGAAAATTTTGCTTTATGCCATTCACAGTCTTAGAAGAAATGGCGCTCTGCGCCAACTGAAAGAATTTTTTTGCTTGTGCCATTCATAGTTGGCGCCAGATGTTTTTTTGTAATTTTTTTTCTAACTTCAGCTTTTTCTTGTGCAGTTAATCTGAGAGAAGACCCTCTTGCCGAGATATTGGCTTCAGCTTTTCGAGTGTCTGAATACAGAGAAGATCTGTCTCATGTACCTTCTTCTTATTTTGATGGACCATCGGATAGACTGATCCTGCTGGCAGGCCAACATTATGTAACTTTGTTAAGTCTGATAAATGGCACCCCTTTTCTATTAATGGAAGATGAACCTCTCAAGAAACCTTCTTTTCTTTTTGGAGAAGCTATAGATGCAGATTCCCAACCAAAGTCAAAGAATGAATGCCGAATCTTTTTAATTGGAAACTCTATTGTGTACCATCCTGAGATGCTAAGGAATCTTTACTTATCTTGTTATGCTCATGCTAGCCACCCCAGGAAGTTGTTTCGGGATTTAACTCCTGTTCAAGAAGTTAGGATCGACACAATTTGTCATAGACGAGTAGGCAGCAATGATGTGTTATATTGCTCCTCTGATTTAACTCCTGCTCAAGAAGTTAGGATCGGCACAATTTGTCATAGACGAGTAGGCAGTAATGATGTGTTATATTGCTCCTCTAATCAATAAGGTACCCGTTTGAGGGGTTTGAGACCGAGCAGCATTTCTTCCGATGATGCGGCTATAACACTTCCTATCAGAATTCCCATATTCGCCAACTTATTTGCTGCTGCTGAGGGAGAGTATCCCCAAAAGGTCACTCTGAGGTTGACAGGCTTGATGCATCCAAAAATTGTCTGCTGGAACAAGCTTTCTATATGGGCCTTGAATAACTTTCGAAAGAAATTGCAGGAGCTGGGTTTATACAATGCTGTCTTGACCACTTCTTGTGGGATTCAGAATAATCCCAACACGTTCCTGGCATTGGTGGAGAGATACAACAACAATACATGAACTTTTTCGACTACTCATGGTGAATTGGGCTTTGCTCTACATGAGATGCAATTTCTATCACATTTGCCAATGAAGGACAATCAATATAAAGAGTATGTTCCGACAGAGGAAGAATTAGAAGAACTAGCCAAGATGAATCCTCAAATGGTGGCAACGTTTGATGAGTAAATTTGTCATTACACAACTTGTACTCATCTATACAAGAGCAATCCAGCATGCTATGTGATCAAATGACATGTATACCCCTTCTTAGGTCATATTACTGATTCTAAAATACAGGAGCAGTCCGACTGTAGGCCTCGCTCATTTGAGCCATTGGATGCTCATACCATCACTCGACTGATAAAGGAGTCTAGTCGTGTTAATTTTGAGCTTACTAAATCATGGAAGGGATATGCCACCAAGACTTCTGTAAAAAGCTACATCCAACAGAGTTGTCAAGAATTATCACCAGAAGCCACCTTAGTTGGCTTTCTTTTGTTATAGCTATGACGGTTCGTCGTCCCGGGTGCTAGTGTAGTAGACTGACTGTATCGAAGCGTACTTTTTGGAGCAGTACATTTAGTATTTGGATATAAAATGGATATCCTTTCAGCTATGACCAGTCGATTGAATGCTGGTCTTCAAGAATTCACAAATGATCTGATAGAGAAGCTGAATTCTCGAAAAGATTATCCTCGTATTGAGATGCGGCACACTTACCTATTAGGCTGGTTGCTACTTCATCTTCCTTCTCTGATTAATCCAGATCTCGGAGTTGGAGGAGCTTATTTTCCATTGATTGTAAAAGTACAGAACAATTATATAGGAGGACTGAACTTAGACTCACAATACAAACTCGCTCGTATAAAGAAAGCCTAGGAACGAAAACCTAGGTACAACAATCTAAGTACGATTGTTTATTTTTGATTCTTGGGGATGACGGTAGAGGCTTGGGAAAGCGACGGCAGCTCTGCCTTACTCCTTGGACGATCGGATGTAGCCTTGGCTCTGATGAAGAAATGCTCTCGGGATATGTGGAAAGAATCCTTTGTGCGCGCCTCTGTCTCTCTGTGTGTCCAGCCGGGTGGAGAGAGTCTCCTTCTTTCTAGAATTCTCCTTCTCTTTTTCTCCCCTATTCTCCAGAATCCTGTCTCCCTCCCTTGCAAGGGAATGGCACCTTGCTATTTATAGAAGTGGGGGTGTGATCATTAGGGTTTACAATAATTACCCCTTAGAAAGTCGACGGCCAATCATCTGGACCATTAATCTTGATTGTATTACATCTGGGCAGTTAATTCTCGATTGTGCCAAATCCATATAGGCAATTAATGCTGATTGTAATGAATCTTTATAATTTGTCATGACGAGCTCGGATCTCCAGCCACGTGTTCAATTTGCTTAATTACAACAAATTTGATTTGAACCGAGTAATTATGGTGATTGTACTAAATTTGGTTATTATGATTTGTGAGCAGCCATAATTTCGAGGGGATAAGACAGCCACGTGTCTCAACTATCATGAGGATCGCCACGTGTCTGAACTGTCATGAGGACCGCCACGTGTCTCAACTGTCATGAGGACCGCCACGTGTCTCAACTGTCATGAGTGGGACGTCCTGACATAGCCGCATGAATGCAGTCTCTAAATGAACCGTATATGGGTGGCCCCCACATTCTTAGCCGCATGAAGGTAGCAGCCGTATGAAGGAGGCAGCTGCATGAAGGTAGCAGCCGCATAAAGTAAGCAGCCGCATGAAGGAGGCAGCCGCATGAAGGAATGACAGCCGCATAGGAGTGGCAGCCGCATAGGAAGGGCAGCCGCATAGGGAGCTTTGGACTTGACGGATCATGCCAGCTATAAAAGATTTTTTCTTTTTCCTAGGAACACGCCATCATGTCAGAGTCATCATGTCGCAGAGGTTATTCTGACCGCATGGACTTCCTAGCCGCATGGACTTCCTAGCCGCATGGACTATCCAGTCGCATGGACTGTCTGGCCGCATAGACTCTCTACCACGTGTGTGTCTTATTAATTGCTCTTGATTTGCTTTGGATTTAAAGCCGCCTTTTTGGGGCAGGATCCCAAGGGTCAGTTTTAAATATCCGGGTTTTCCACGATGACCAATGAGTCGGTTTTGTTTTTATGTAGCACGCGGATCGAAGCGTCCGTCGGTTCATGAGCCCTCCTTCCTTCTGCCTATAAAAAGGAACGTTTTTGGTCAGAGAGACTTTTTTACTTTCTCTCGTCTTCAACTCTTCTTGCCCTAAGTTGCCGTCTTCGTCTTCCTTCTCCGCTAATCAATTAACAATGGTCCCTAAGTCTTCCAAAGCTGCGGCGAAGGGTAAGGGAGTGGCTTCTTCATCAGCCACGGTGCCTGAAATTCACCCCGATGTCCACCCCATCATTGCTGATAAGGGTTTGGAAATATCGTATACTTCAAAATCCTAACAAAGACGGCTCTGTTGCATGCTTTATGCACAAGCCTTTAATGCATCCCACGTCTTCATCGAACTGTTCAAATTATATGGGCCGCATGTATGTCCCACGTCCGAGCCGCATGGGGGTATACCCCATGTCCGAGCCGTATAGGAGTTTGTCTAGTAGCCACATAAATACTTCATAACTGAACCGCAAAATGACCCTTCGAACAGAGCCGCATAAGTCTCTCTGAATCGAACCGCATGAAGCCTCCCTTAAACAGGACCGCATAAGCTCGTCTGGATTGGGCCGCATACGGCTGTGCTGAACCGAGCCGCATGAGCTCCTCTGAAATGAGCCGCATAATGCTCCGCTAAGTAGAACCGCATAAGCCCACGCTAAACAGAGCCGCATAAGCTTACGCTAAACAGTGTCGCATAAGCTCATGTTCGAACAGAGCCGCATGAGCTCTTTTAAAACGAAATCGCATAAGCTCGTCTTTAAACAGAGCCGCATAAGCTCGTCTTAAAATAGAGCCGCATAAGCTCATGTAAGCCAAAGCACTCAGTAGTTTTGTTTTAGGCATCTTTTGATTTGTCTCTTTCTTTCCTTCTTCAGTGAATCTGCCAGTTAATGTAGCAGGAGAGCCTCTGGTGGGTCACGCACAATCGGCTATAGGCTATCGATTTGACCACATAGTCGAATATGTGACGAACCAGCTTCCAAAAGAGCCTTTGGAGAGGCTGAATACTATCAAAAAACAGTCCTTTCACTTTTTCTGCGCCAAGGTAAACTCGGGGCAATTGGAGGGGGAATACCTGAAGCCTGCGTTCCTCTTCGGGGATGCTTTGTCTGTAAAGAACACCCGGGTGCTGGATATATCCGAGAGTTGGGACTTTGCTCTTGACGGGGTAGAGATCCATATCCCTCCGATAGAGCGTCATTTTCCTCTCTCATGGTTCAATATATTACCGCTAGACAGAAAGATGGTAGACTCCTTGACCCCAAGCAAGTCGGGGATGTTTGTGGGAAACATTCATTACAATAGGAATTTGGGGTCAGCATATGCGGAAAGGGAACCGGTCAGTCGGTACGTGATGGGACTGGCTCCGGGTACCTTTATAAACGTAACGGGTCCCAACTTCACATTCTCTCAGGCTGATACCTTCTTGAACCAGCTTGTTCGCAAAGGGTCGTATCCCGTCGGTCGGTTGGCGTTGCTGAACTGGATAAATCCTATCCATGCATGAGCCAACTTGACCACGTGGATTCTGTGAAAGTATACGATTCCCCTGCGTGAGATTGACCTCTACCACGCCATTCGGGGCACCTGTCATGGTATACCCATAAATAAGCCGTTGTTCGTGGCTCTTCTGGAGATGTTCAATCGGCGGACGGGAACCTTCTTCACATCTGAAGGGGAGCTGGGACTTACTCTCCATGAGATATACGTTATCTCCAATCTGCCCTGGGGGGAAGAAGTCTTTGAAGTGTACACCCCTACGAGCGAAGAGCTCGAGGATTTGGATTGGCAGTTCCCGGACTTTGTTGCCGTGTATCGGGAATTGTTATGTCACCACAGTACTTGTCATCAGACGGCTATCAAGAAGGATGGTAGCTCGAAAGGGAGCATTCCTCACACCACCACCTGGGTCTCATACCATTTCACACTAAGCGCCTCAGGCCGGGTTTCTTCCCGAGATCCTCAAACTCATGAGGAGGTACAAAACCTGGTGTCAACTGCCAAGAGATCGAGGTCCACGGGTGGCACATTTGGAAGTAAGACCGACTCCTTTAGTTATTTTTATCATGGTACTCAGTGACTGTCGGAGAAGGGGCTTTTGGCGGGATTCCTGATGGTGTGGCTACGGAACAGCGTAGTCTCCGGAGGGGCAGGTTCCATTGAGAGGATCAGTATCCATTTTATCCTCCCTGCCGTAAAGCTGGTCTTTGGGGGCAAGCTGGCTCTTCTTTCGGCCATGGTGTGCAGCATACACCACGGCCTTCGCGCCTTTTTTTCCAAGGTCATCGCCCGTGACACGGCGATGGATTTTGAGCGCACAGAGCTACCATACCATTATCTGATGGGGTGGCTGTTAATGTACAACCGGTCTTTGATGAGGCCTGGAGCAGAAGATGGCATTATAGTTGATGACGCTTTCATTTTCCGATTCCACCATCAGCCCTGGGAGTGCAGCACCATGCCAGCCTGTCGGAGAGCGCTGGCGAGAGTGGACGGATACGACTTTTTTGTGTCCGTACCTTATTTTACTGCTGAAGAAGTGAGGAGCGTACATGTTGATGGTACCGAACCTCCTCTCCTCTTACCTGAGAAAATGCTCTTTTGGCTGCGTAATATCCGTCCAGCGTACCTAGTGTATCGTAACCGCAACATCGTCTACCTGGAGCCTTACTTTCCCAGCAGTTTCTCCCGCCAGTTAGGGTATATCCAGTTGTTCTTTGATAGTCCCAGCTCTTGCCTGGGCTTTGAAGGTAGCGTCCTGGATGATATCAGGGCATGGCATTTTTATGACACGGTTCATACCCGAACCACATTTTCAGTCCCTGATGGTGAGGTACCAGGAGAGATTTTGTATATGGCATCCTTATACCATGTTACCGCGAGCAAGCCTCCAGTTAATTTTGACCCAAGTACCAGCTTTATTGTGGGTACCGGCTTGGCGGAGAAGCCCAAAGGGTCTAAGACGAGGAAGAGGAGGGCGAATGCGGTTCCTGCGCCTGACTCGGAGTCCACAACCGCGGACGAAGAGAATAACGAGCATGAGGCAGATAACTCTTCTCCTCCTGTGGAAGATGATGGGGCGGATCAGCCGCCTGTTGTGCCAAATGAGATGGTGGCGAATCAGCCGCCTGTCGCGCCTGATGAGATGGTGGCGGATCAGCCGCCTGTCGTGCCTGGTCCTTCGCACAAGCGGGGAGGCGCGTGTCCACTGATGGCGGCAGAACCTACTCTACGAAGCGGGCTGCGTAAGATGCCACGTGCTGTTCATTAAAGAGAGAGGTGAAGGTGATGATGCCGCTTCGGAGGTAAATTAAACTACAGCCATCTTCTCTTTTAGTCCTTATTTTCCTTGAACTATTGCTTAATTATTTTTTCTTCTCTTTGTAGGCGTCAGAAGAAAGGGATTTTTCAGAACCAGCTGATGTTCCTGAAGCTGATCCGGTCATAGCCACTTTGGCTAGTGACATGTGTACCAAGATCGTTGCTGCCGGGGTTCTTCCAGCGACGGCTAAAGCTCCTCCCATTGCGGAGGTCTCCATTCAGGGCGATGTAGACCCTACCAAGCCAATCTTCGAGGGTACTGGATTCCAGCTGGGTGATGTGGACCCTACTGCGTCTACCTCCGGGACTGCTGGAGCGGAAGAACCCATGACATTCGTCTCGGATGTCGCCGGTGAGGAGGGCACGATCACAGAGATCGAGCCTCAACTTTCGTAACCCTCCCCTGGTAAGCTAAGTTAGATCTTGACCAGTGAGGAGGTTTATGCGCTCTATCATCACATCCTTCAGGTTAAGATGATTGATAGTTGCTCTGGACATATAGGTCTGGCTCCTTCAATTGAAGGACCTCCCGCGGAGACGATCTTGGGAGAGCGAATGGTGGGACAACCAGGGCGGGGGGAAATGGTCCCCGTACCCTCTTCAGTACATGTGGCTCCGGGGGTCGACCTCTCCGCTCTACCGAGCCTCCATATCCTTCGGGCGGCGGAGGAAGAATTGGCCGCTGCTCAAGCGTCTTTTCGCTCAGAACTTACTTCCCTTGTGGCAGGGGCGGCAAGTTCTGTTGCATCTTCTTCGACGCTACCGGCTACTCTCCCTTTGACGCCGTCTTTCTCCGAAATCCTAGATGAATCGTCAAGGGACGTAGTTGACAGCTTCTACCACCATCTGAAGTGGGAGATCGATGCTGCGGTGGAGAGGGGTACATCTTTTTCCCTGGCCCGTCAATGCACACGTGGCCAGATTGACCTTCTCCGTTCCCTCCCTGGCGGAGTTGGGGTAGTTGAGCTTCTGGAGCCCAAGCTACTAGAAGCTGACCAATTGTTAGCTCAGTATCAAGGACTGCAGCAAGTTGATTTATCTTTGGCCGTCTATTAGGAGCGCGCCTTTCTTATATCTGCTATGGAGAAGGTAAGGGCCACGCGAGATGCGTCCAAGCCAATCATAATGGAGGACCTTCGAACATTGTCTCTGCGACGCGACCAGCTGAACTGCCAGGGAGCACATTGTATGGCTCGGGAGGAGGCAGCTTCTCGCAGAATTACCGCTACGAGAGAGCAGATCTTCGAACGTCAGCGGAAGCTAACTTTCTTGGAATCTGAACTTGAGGCCGCCCGCGCAGAAAAGGTGCTGGTTATCCAAGATGCCGACAAGGTCACCCATGCTTCTACCAGCTTGGAGCATGCTTTGCAGAAGCTAGAAGAGGGCTGGAAGGCCCATGCATATCTGGATGATGCGAAGCGGCTGGATCAAGAGGCCGAGCGCCAGGCCAAACAGAGGTTTGAGCGGTCGATGGCTGTGCTGAAGGACCGTCTCCGGGATTTGTATGATGCTGAATCATGATCGACTTTGTTGTTTTTTTCTTTTTCTCTCCATTTTGTAACATGGACATAGTCCCAGATAATTTAGTACCTTGGATTTTGAATAAATGAGCATGTTTTGACTCATCATTCAATTTTTTTTGTACTTGTTGTGTTTGTGGCGTTTATGGTGTTTCTCCAATAGGGGACTATTTGTGGACCTATTATCCTTGGTGTACCTTAGTTTTAGGTACGGATAACAAGTTTGGGAGGAATACCTAGAACAACTTTACGATGAAGTGGCTGTGGTCAACATAGGACATTTGTGGTCAACAGAGGACATTTGTGGTCGTACCTAAACTTAGTACAGTAGCACATACTAGAAAACTTAGTACAACATTCGTGGTCGACTGCGGACATTTGTGGTCAACAGAGGACATTTGTGGTCAACAAAGGACATTTGTGGTCGTCGGAAGACATTTGTGGCCTATTATCCTTGGCGTACCCTATTTTTTTTGGTACGGAGAATAAGTCGAGAGAGAACCAACATACTTACTCAGAGGTAATGAGGACGTGGTAAATATAAGGGTTTCTTCGATGGATCCTTCCCACTCAGAGGTAATAAGGACATGGCAGGAGTGGGCTCCATGAAGGGTGCATAGAACAACTCAGAGGTAATGAGGACGTGGAAGTTCTATGTAAGAGGCAGTTTATTTTTGATGGAAGGGAAACAACTCAGAGGTAACATCGACGTGGTTGTTTCGGAACTTTGTGGATCTGTTACCCTGTTTATGCACTGAAAGTGCGGGTATTGGATCATAAGGAGGGAGCTCTTTTAGGAGGAGAGTTCAGAGGTATGATCATACTTGACTTACTACCTAAAAGATGCGATACAGATTTATCTGTAGTGACCAGAGTGTGAGTTCAGCGGTACTTGCGGGTACATAACTGAACTATCTGGGATATTTTGGAGTCAGAATGTGAGTTCAGCGGTATTTGCGGATACATAACTCATCATTCTAGGGAATTTGTAGTCGAAATGCGAGTTCAGCGGTACCAGGGGGTACATAACTCGTCATCTTGGAAATTTATAGCAGGAATGCGAGTTTAGTGGTACCAGAGGGTACGTAACTCGTCATCTTGGAAATTTGTAGTCGGAATGCGAGTTCAGCGGTACCAGAGGGTACGTAACTCGTCATCTTGAAATTTGTAGTCGAAATACGAGTTCAGCGGTACCAGAGGGTACGTAACTCGTCATTCTGGAAGATTTGGAGGATGTCGTTTCAGACGTAATACTTCTTCAGGAACTTACCGTTGATGGGAAACATGAGCAAGTCTCCATTTTGTTTTGCGAGACGGTAATCTCCATTGGAGAATACAGCATCGATGATGAACGGGCCTTCCCACTTTGGCTGGAACTTACCGGCGGTTTTGTGAGTCATAACCATCGGCCTCTGAACTGCCAGAACGAGGTCGCCCACTTGGAATGTTCTGATTTTAACCTTCTTGTTGAAGGTTCCGGAGATACGGGCTTGGTACAGCTCGATTCATTGCTGAGCTAATAGGCGCTTCTTATCTAGGGCCTCCAACTCTTACAGTCGGCGATGGTGATTATCATCTGTTGTCAGCCGATAGGTGAGAGCGACGCGGAGCGAGGTGATTTGAGTCTCCAGTGGGAGAATTGCCTCACTTCCATATACCAGAGAGAACGGCATGTTCCCAGTGGCCGTCCATACTGTAGTGTGGTATGCCCATAAGCATTCGCCAAGCTTTTCATTCCAGTCGTATTTGTTGGAAGACACGAACTTCTTGAGCTGTTTGATTATTATTTTGTTGAATGCTTCAGCCAGACCATTAGCCACTGGATTGTATGGTGTTGAAGCAATATTCTAGATTCGGTGTTTGTTGCAAAACCGATAGAAAGCGTGGCTTGCGAACTGCGGGCCATTATCATGGATGATCCTTCGGGGCAGTCCAAAGCGGTAAATGACGTGATGCTTGAGGAAGCTGATCACGTTTGAAGTCTTGACTTCTGCCAGCGGAATAGCCTCCGCCCATTTAGAGAAGTAATCTGTGATTGCGAGTATGAAGCGATGTCCTCTGGACGAAGATGGAGTGATCGGACCAATGATGTCCATTCCCCATGCTTCGAATGGCCAGGATGCTACCGTTGGATATAGAAACTCGTACGACTGGTGGATGAAATCTGCGTGGACTTGACAGGCTTTGCATTTTTGTGCATAGTCTATTACATCTGCAACCATCGTGGACCAATAATAGCTTATTCGTCGAAGGTGATCCTGTAATTTTGGGCCAGACTGATGGGCCCCACAGATGCCGTCATGAGCTTCACGTACGGCTTCTTTGGCTTTTATATTTGACAGACATCGAAGAAGTAATCCATCGTATGATCACCGATATAGCATTTTCGTCTCTGTATCGTAGAAGAATCTGAGGGAACATCTTCTGATAGAAGTGGCTTCCTTCGGATTCTCTGGCAGGATGTCATAGACTACGAAGTTAATGAATGGTTGTCTCCAGTCTGGTACTTCGTCGACTGTCAGCGCGGAGTAACTCTCAACATATTGAACATTATTCCTGGGACTGACCAACTCACGGCCTATGATGTCAACCAGATGATGAGCATGATTCGGAACTGCTAAGGAAGCAGCGAGGCCTGCTAGGGCATCGGCTTCAATGTTCTGGAGCCTGGGAAAGTGTTTTATGAAGAAACCTTCCAAGGACGAGATGATGTTAATCGCTATTTGGTGATAGGGGATCATGTCTTCATGGCGAACCTCGTATGCACCCCGAATTTGATTGACGATTAACTGCGAATTGTCGTATGCTTTAAGATACTCTACCCCCAGCTCCTTTGTAAGTCGGAGGCCAATGACCAGAGCGTTGTACTCAGCCACATTGTTTGAGTAGGACTCCATGAGGGAGTAAGCCCGATTGATCACTAGCCCGGAGAGAGAAATCAGCACCACTCCGACTCCAGCGACGATGTTGCCCTTGGGCTCCGTTCTGGAAGCACCGTCGAAGAACATTCGCGATACGGTTTCATGAGAGGCCACATTTGAATTGGCAACCTCATCTGGAATCTCTTTTGGTTGACTCTGATCCGGGATGAGCTGCTAAAAAGTCTGTCAGAGCTTGACCTTTAACAGCCTTCTGTGGGACGAAGATCATGTGGTAGGGAGACAGTAATATCGCCCAGGTAGCGAGGCGAGAGCTGAGTGCACCTGGCTTGGTCATGAGAACCCTGAGGGGATTGACTCTTGATATGACATGGATGGTTTGTCCCGTGACGTAGTGTCGTATCTTCTGAATGGCTAAAACCAGAGCGAGGTACTCCTTTTCTACGACAGTATATCGATGCTCTGGCCCCATCATCATTCGGCTGAGGTAATATATAGCTTGCTTATGGCCTGCATCATTGTTTTGCGCTAGCAGAGCACCGAGAGAATGTGCCAACGCTCGTACATATAGTAGAAATGGTCTTCCAACAACCGGGGCTACCAGGACTGGAGGGTTCGTCAGATATTCTTTGATGTTGTCGAAGGCGCGCTGGCATTCTTCGTCCCATACAAATGAAATGCCCTTCTTCATGAGGTGGGTGAATGGTTGACATCGTCCGGAGAGGCTAGTGATAAACCTTCTGATGTAAGCCAGCCTCCCTTGAAGGCCTCGGAGTTCACGAAGATTTCTCGGGGGACCCATCTCCATGATTGCCTTCGTCTTCTCAGGGTCTATGTGGATACCCTGGGAAGTAATGATGAAACCCAAGAACTTCCCGCTGGATACACCCAAGAAGGATTTTGTGGGATTCATTTTTAAATTGTGCGCTCGTATCAGGTCGAACACTGTCCTCAGATCATGCAGATGATCTTCCTTAGAGCGGCTTTTGACGGCGATGTCGTCGACGTAGCATTCCACTATCTTGCGCAAGTGGTCTCTAAAAATAATGCTCATAGATCTTTGATAGGTGGCGCCAGCATTCTTTAAACCGAAAGGCGTGACTGTGTAGCAGTATGTGCCAATTGGTGTTCGAAATGATGTATAATTTTTGTTATTAGGGAACATCTTGATTTGGTTGTACCCCGAAAAACCACATGAATGACATACGCTCGAAGTTGCAGGTATTGTCAATCATGATGTATGTGATAGGGAGAGGAAATTCATCTTTGGGACATGCCTCGTTCAGATTGCGGAAGTCGATACAGATTCGAATCTTTCCATTTTTCTTGAGGACTGGTACTATATTGGCTACCCAATCTGGATGTTGTTCCTCGCGGATGAAGCCGCTAGCTATCAATTTGTTGACCTCAGCTTCAATAGCATTCATGATGTCGGGACGGAACCGTCATTGCTGTTGCTTGACTGGTTTTGCGTCCGGATGGATGTTGAGTTTGTGAAGTGCAACCTCGGGATTTAGTCCTGGCATGTCTTCGTAGCTCTAAGTGAACACGTCGATGTGTTCTCTGACGAGCTGTAGTAGCGATTCTCGCTCTTCGTCTGTCAGACTCTTGCTGACGAAGATGGGCTTTGGAGAGGACTTATTACCGAGATCAATTTGCACAACCTCATCCTCGGTAGGAGGCTCTCTTTGTTCGAACCGCTTCTCCTATTGCACGTCCAGTTGTTGTGCCCACGGCTCTAATTCAAGAAGTTCAGGAATGTCTTCATCTTCTTCGTTGGCGTCGACAAATACCATATTGACGGACCAGACTTGCGTGAGCATGTCCCCAATGCTGAGGTCTGAATCAGAAGTTGGTGATCCGGTTGAGTGTGAATGCCAGTCGCATTCCTCATCTGAGCTTTTAGGGGTTGTTGTAGGTGTAACATAACCTAGCCCACATCTGGTCTTGTTGTAGTAATCCCTTAGTTTCCCAGCCGGGACCGGCAACTGTATGGGTAGCCGCCGTCCAGTGCCGTAGTTCAAGCCTGGTGCAGTTTCCAGATCATGCCCCTGTTTTTGCATGAGGTACTTGGATTGGGAACTATATAGATAAAGGGGCAGTCTCCCGGTGTCGGGTTCGAGATCAACTTCTTCTACCCTGAAGGGTTGTGGGTCATTCTTCCGGTCGAAGATGATTGGATGATCCTCTCCCTCGATTATGCGATTAGCGTCTTCCACTGGAGTAAGTTGGTTTACGGTGTAGACATTTGTCACCTATGTGTGCAGGTGGGTGCCTATACCGTGTTCCATGGCATACATTGTACAAAGCTTATTAAGCTCGAGGTAATTCAAAGATAGCCCTTTATTGATGAAATAAGGTACCTTTTCTAGTGGGATTACATCATCTGTGGATAGAACATCAGTGTGAGCAGCCACATACTTGGCCAGCTCTGGCTCTGCTTCAACCATCCCTTGTGTCAATGTAGATTGGAGGATGACTTGGACAGTTTAATTATTAGGGGCTCCATGGGTGGAGCAGATCATGGAGTCGTTGGTATACTAGCCACCCCCAGTTTGGTGCTTGGTGCTAGACGGAGGATTGTTGGCTGGCTAGCGGTCCTCGACTTCGCACTCGGCTGCTGATTTATTCTGGGAAGACGGATCATCATCGGCTTGATAGAGGGATTGTGCTCCTCTGTTTGTTGCTGACTCACTCTAGGCAGCCTGATGGTCAGTGGCTCTGTCGTGGGTCTTGGCGCTTGGCCAGACCATGGCAGTCAGATTATTATCTGCTCCTCCTGTACAGAGAGGCTGATTGCGTCCTTACGCAGAGTGGCCGTAAGGGGTACAATTCTGCCAGGTTTGCGGGCTTGGAGGTGGATCGTTAGAGGTTCTTCCGATCCAGTTGCCGCCTCAGTTGGAGTTTGAGTATCTTCTTCGACAAGGTGCCTATTTGACTTCTCGTACAAGCATGAGTCGGAGTAGTAAGATTCAACCCCTTTAAAGGGATCGATGTCGGCAAATTCTGTCCTCACGAAGCCATGCTTATCGACGTACTTGAAGTATTGGTGCAGTGTGGAAGACACGATCATGTAATCGTGTATCCAAGGACGCCCCAGGAGAAAATTGTAGGAAGTATCCGCATCTATGACATAACAGGTCACTTCTGATTGAAGATCGTCGATTTGGCATTTCAGATGAATCTTTTCGATCGAATATCTTCTGCCTGAATTGAAACCGCTAATGGCGGTGCTTGTCGGCGTCAGGCGATGCATTGGGATACGCAGATGGTGTAGCAGGCTCTTCGCGATGATGCTTATGGAAGAACCAGGGTCAATGTGCATCCGATCCACCTTAATATCGCCAATGTACCTAGTATAATACAGAGGGCGGTCATGCAGGTTGGTCTTGATAAACATATCCTACAGAGTAAAGACAATGTTGGGCATTGCACTCGTGCAAGCGCTGTCTTGAAGATCTGCAGGCCCCCAGTGAGATTGGACTGAGCTAGATATGCGTCGGCATTCTGGAGTGCCTCGTTCAATGCGACGCGAACGTCTTTGGAGAGTCTCGGAAGCTCGTATAGTGACAATTTGGCCGGTGTGTTGGCCAATTATGCTAAGATGTCAAAGTTGTAAGGCCTCTCCAGCCCCTGAGGTACCTCTTTTCGGAGCGGCTTGTCAAAGCGAGTCTCCTTCGGCCTAGGCTTGTCGGTCGTCGAAGGCTGAGAAGTCATAGGGCATCAGCAGCTGTCGGCTGATGATCTTCAACCGAGTTACCCGGTGGAGGTTGGGTTTGTGAGCCGGATCGGGTAACAACAGCAGTAGCTTCTTCGACCTCTGCCGAGATTGTGCGACATGATTTAACTTTTCCACTCTTCTTCTTGTTGGAAGCGGGTGGTGCGGACTGAGTTACTTCCGGTACCAGGTCCGGGTGGACCCACATGACCTCCCCTCGTGATGTGGTAAGGGGCACTAGACCAGCAGCCTGGTCTCGGGGAGGTGGAAGGTTAGCGACTTTTATTCTTGCCCTAGGGACGGGCACTACTCCATCTTGAGTCTTTGTGAGAGGAAAGCTGCCAAATTGTACTGACACCATGTTGGCTGCTACGGTCACCTCTTCGAAATCAATGGCCAAGGCCTTAGAATCGATGAGATGCTGGATGTATCGCTTTAGTTGGTAGCAGTCTTGTATAGCATGGTGGACATAGCGATGATGGTGGCAGTACTTGTGGCCCTCCATCTCTGCAGGATGAGGTTCACGTCTTGGAGGAGGGAGCTGGATTCGACCTCCTTGTACGAGCATATCCAAGATGGACTTAATATGGCCGTCTTCGAAGGAATAGGTCATCTGAGGCCATTGCTTCTCTGCCGGCTTCGGTTCAGGCTTCAGAGCTGTGTCGGCCACCATAGTCTGTTTCCCCTTGTTGTCTCGATTATTGTAGGGGTTACCACCATTACTGCTATTAGTGTTAGGGCGTTTGCCCTTATCCTCTCCTTCCGTGACGTGTAATCGCAGTTGGCGGGCTTTCTTCTACTTTTCTTCTGCGCTAGTGGCGCTGATAATAAAAGTCTTTCAATCCTTAAACTGACTTTCGCCCATCCAAAGGCTGATTGTGGGAAGCAACCTCTTTTGGCAAATTTCAATCAAGGAGGAATCGGGGTTACCGGAACGCAACTTCATTGCGGTTTGGCGAAACTGTTCGATATAGTTCCTTGTCAGTTCCTTTTCTCCCTGGACAACGTCCATGAGGGTGGACATCGTCACGCCTTGTTCTACTTCATAGAACCTCCCTAGGAACATACGTTTAAAGCCGACGAAGGAATGGATGCAGTTGCCCGGCAAATTACGGTACCAGTCAAGGACGACCCCTTCCAACGTTCCAATGAACAACCGCGTGAGGATGGCATCGTCATGAGGCTGATGGTCGGTTGTGACTTCGAAGTAGGTGATGTACCTACTTGCAGATGTCTTCCCATCATACGGATTGATGTCGAATGGTTTATATCTTGGTGTGAAGGGCACATCTCTCCATGCAGCAGGATACGGTTGTCGTATCCTGAGGTCTTGGCAGTTTTCTCGGGCGTGGAACATGGCCCGGAGCTCCTGGACCTCTCTTCTTGCCTCTCTGGCCTCGTCTGCAGCGGTGGGAGCTGATATTTCAGGAGGATTATCACCCGGGTTTGGTGCGGCTAAGTTTGAGTCCGCATTGACCGCGGGTCCCACGTTTGTTTGGCCAAGTGTACTTCCTTGCAGAGTTGGAAGGGCCACTTTGATCTCATCCACGGATTTGACCAAGGTAAGAAGTATAGCTTCCAGAGTGTCGATGTATTGGCGATCACTGGGACCATCTTGGTTGCTGTCCGTCATGAACACCGTCCTTACATGAGGAGAGATGGAAGGAACGGTGGAGGACGTGCCCTCAGAGTCATACCCTCGTGTAGAGAAGTCATCAGGGTATGTGGGAATGTTCTCTTCTGGTTCAGACTCAGAAGGAGTGGTACCCCCAACTTCAGAGCTTGCCTCATCTTGAGAATTGTGGACGTCCTCGGGGACGTCGGAACATGCTGCATCTGTTGGGGTAACCGTTTCCTCTGGATCATCTTCTTGGAACACCGGATTGTTATAGATGTTTGGAGGAGTGCTACCCCCGGCTCCAGAGCCTCCCAGAGATGTAGACAACGAATCTCCAAGTGTGGCAGATTTCGTCTTTGAGCGAGTACTTTGGAAAACTTCTCCCGTATCGGTTGTGGACAACCGCTTAGAAGAGGGTTTCTTGGTTGAGATTTTCGGGTTGGAGACGTTTGTTTTTTTTTCTCTCCCGCTGTCAGGGATCTTGTGAGGAGAATTGCAGGAGGCGACAAGAAGCACTTCGTCTTCCGAGCTTGGGTGTTGCAGTCGTTTGAAGACGGATTGCTGCTCCTCTTGTGTGGCCGTCTTGCTGTAGCAGCAGTTGAAAATGACTTGAGTGCAGTAATGTCCATGAGAGGACTCTCTGTACACCAAGTTTTCATCTCTTTCCTTACGATTTTGAAGAATCACGTTGCGCAAGTCACTCGCTTTGTGGGCTCGGGAGTCCTGAGCACGTGAGTGTGTTGGCATCCCGCCTGCTCCCTGATGTGGGGGTAGTACGAGTACTTGCCCCTGATTATTATTGGGAGATTCTTGATAACTATCCCGTTCGTTGGCCGCCGGGGGCTGGACACGGATATTTTTATACAACTTTCCATCAGGGGTCCGCGTAATAGTCAGCGGGACGCCCTGATAGTCAGAAGTCGGGACAGCTGTCTGAGCTCGATGAGCCCGCGCTGCCCGAGACTTTTTCCTTCTAGCACCTGAAGGTTCATAGTAGGAAGAGTCCACAGAGACTGGCACATGAGAGTATCTAAGATCAGGATCGCCTGAGAGGCGGTCGAAGATTGAACTCGAGCTGCATGAAGCAGATGGCCTGCGGTTGAGATATTTAGCCGCATAGCCTGCCTAAATGCGGTTGGCATTTATGGCCGCATAAGCAGCCCGCATGCGGCTGGCAGTTTGCATGCGGCTGGGAGCTGTAGTGGCCGCGTGGGCCTCTTCCATGCGACTGGAAGTCATAGTGGCCGCATTAGCATCCTCCATGCGGCTGGCAGCACTGGCCGCATGAGCCTTCTGTCTCCGGCTGGCTTTTGTGGCCGTATGAATCTTGATGCGGCTAGCGCCCTTATACGGCTTCTTCCTGGACTGTGTAGAGTCACCCTTTGCCCCTGCAAGTCCAGCATCGTAGTGTTTTCCTCTGTCAGACTTGGAGACAGCAGAGTCCTCTATAGTCTGAAGTGGGGCTGCAAGAGGGTCTTTTTCGCCGTCTTGGGTAACAAAGAGTACTCCTTCGAGAGCTTGGGAGGAGCGAATGATTTGGGTCTCCACTCCCTGCGGGCCTTCTTCGTGCGTGCTCGCCGCTGGACCGGGCCAGCGCTCCCGTCGGAGAGAATTTCTTCAAACGCCTGCTGATCGAACCGGGCGACCAGCATTTGTTGAGTGGAGCTAAGTTTGGCTGTGTCCGATTGCATCACCAACTCCTCAGTCTTGGAGAAGCTTATCCCCAGCAGAGTCGCCATCGTGTTTGCCATTGATTGTAAAAGTACAGAATAATTATATAGGAGGACTGAACTTAGACTCACAATACAAACTCGCTCGTACAAAGAAATCCTAGGGACAAAAACCTAGGTACAACAATCTAAGTACGATTGTTTATTTTTGATTCTGGAGGGTGACGGTAGAGGCTCGGGAAATCGACATCAGCTCTGCCTTACTCCTTGGACGATCGGACGTAGCCTTGGCTCTGATGAAGAAATGCTCTCGGGATGCGTGGAAAGAATCCTCTGTGCGCGCCTCTGTCTCTCTGTGTGTCCAACCGGGTGGAGAGAGTCTCGTTCTCTCTGGAATTCTCCTTCTCTTTTTCTCCCCTATTCTCCAGAAACCTCTCCCCCTCCCTTGCAAGGGAATGGCACCTTGCTATTTATAGAAGTGGGGGTGTGATCATTAGGGTTTGCAATGATTCCCCCCTTGGAAAGTCGGCGGCCAATCATCTGGACCATTAATCTTGATTGTATTACATCTGGGCAGTTAATTCTTGATTACGCCAAATCCATATCGGCAATTATACTGATTGCAATGAATCTTCATTATTTGTCATGACGAGCTCGGATCTCCTGCCACGTGTTCAATTTTGCTTAATTACAATAAATCTGATTTGATCCGAGTAATTATGGTGATTGTACTAAATCTGGTTGTTATGATTTGTGAGCAGCCATAATTCTGAGGGGATAAGACAGCCACATGTCTCAACTATCATGAGGATCGCCACGTGTCTCAACTGTCACGAGGACCACCACGTGTCTTAACTGTCATGAGGACCGCCACGTGTCTCCACTGTCATGAGTGGGATGTCCTGACAGAGCCGCATGAATGCGGTCTCTAAATGAACCGTATATGGGTGGCCCCCACATTCCTAGCCGCATGAAGGTAACAGCCGTATGAAGGTGGCAGCTGCATGAAGGTAGCAGCCGCATGAAGGAAGCAGCCGCATGAAGGAGACAGCCGCATGAAGGAAGCAGCCACATGAAGGAGGCAGCTGCATGAAGGAATGACAGTCGTATAGGAGTGGCAGCTGCATAGGAAGGGCAGCCGCATATGGAGCTTTGGACTTGACGGATCATGCTAGCTATAAAAGATTTTCTTCTTTTCCCTAGGAACACGCCATCATGTCAGAGTCATCATGTCAACTTTGATGTCAGAGCTGTCATTTCTTAGAGCTGTCATTGTCAGAGCTGTCATTGTCAGGGCTGCCGTCAGAGTAATTAATTCAAGCTGCTGCTTTATGGCCAGTTGTCGGATCGAACAACGTGAGGCCACGTAGCGTGTAGCCATTCGAGCCGCGTGAAGGACTTTTGAAGCCGTATGAGGCTCCTTATGTTTTGTGAACAGCATGGGATCCTGAAGGACCTATGAGCCGCATCAGGCTGCTTCTGTTTTTGAGACGCATGGGCTTTCCTTGTCTTTTTCCATGCTTCTACAGAGCTTTGGTAGATAATTTCATCGGAAGGTTCGCCAAGGTTAAATGAAATGTTCTTTTCTCTACGAAACTACATAAAAGCCTTGAATAGGGGTCTGGATTGGACATTTTTTTTGCATCTCTCCTCCACAGGATTATGAGGGCTTCCCACAGCTTATGAAAGATTCGATAATCCCCAATTCTCGTCCATCTCCTGCTGTATATACCTGGTTGAAGATGATGAGACCCTCTCACTTGGTATATCATTTGAAAGCAAATGCTTTTTAGAACCTTATTTACCAAGTCATTTTGCTCATCAATTCGGCTATGACCAGTTATACGTCGGAAATGCAACGACATGCCTTAAAGCCTCAGGACACTTGATCAACGGTGCTCGTAGATGGAGATATTACAGCGAGAGAGGGACTCAGGCTATATTTTAATGCCTTTGGCCACTCTTGAGAATGGTCCGAGGATCTTGGGCTCATATGCCCATTTTTATACTTCAGTGAATACCTTCTTCGAGGGTTATTCGATAAATGATAGTTTTGTCAGGCCACAGAGGGCGTTCGATGGTGAGGCTTCCGATATTAATTTGACCAAGGCTGATGAAAATGCTCCTGCTGATGATCCTTTTGATATTGTGGATATGGGGGTGATTGATGAAGTTCATGATCCATTGAGCGGTCTACTCAAGAAAATGCAAAGATGCTACTCCTTCAAAACAAGCAGGTAAGAAACACAAAGTCTATACTCAAGGCCCAGCTGTTCCTTCTGCCGTAAAAAATAAATCAATGAAGTACTCGTCGTTGAGAAACCCGTAGCGAGGACTAGGCTTCAAAAATAGCTAGAGGCCAGTTTTTTACCTGGACCGACCTCATCTTTGAAAGGATCGACTCCAGGATCAACTTCCACTCCTCCTCAAGAGAATGTCTCGAACGTCGAGGAGGACATAGACAGAGGGCTACCAGTTGTTGAAAGAATTCAACCTCAATAGTCTACCCTTGGTGAAGTACCACCTCCATCTGTTACCCCTGTTGAAGAACAACCTATTTCAATAGAGGTACTAGTAACATTTTCTCGCCCATCAGTCAAGCGATCGGTAAAAAAAAGTTAGTGGTCGGTCGTGCCATACAAAGTGTTACATCAAGACCCTCATTGGATGATCACCATCTGCCTTCTCAAGAAGTATCTCCATCCGTTGTAGGAGACACACCTTCTCAAGCAGGTAAAGATCTTGCAATTATATCAGAAATCATGAATGTTGATCCTGTAGCGATTTGTATTGACGTTCATTCATCTTCCGAACGCTCACTAGTAAGTGCAGTCGCCACATCCCCAAAGGACATTCCTTCGAATACAATTCCAGGATCGAAGATAGCAAAGACACATGCTTCTTGGCCTCAGGAAACTTTTGTAGGATATACTTCAGCTGGCCGACACCATATCTGGTCTCAGATGAAATGACGACTATTATAAAGGGAACGCGAATTCCAGCTTTATTTTTTGGAACAACTGACATAGAAAATCTGACTGTCCCTACAGTTCAATCTCCTGATGTTCCCATTCCTATAAATAAAGAAATGCTAGAAGCTTTACAGGGTTGTGAAGAGGACCCTCTTGATGCTGCTTCAGAGTCTAATGGACCGGAAAAGCATAATCATGCTACGACTACAAAGAGTCAAAATATGGTGACTGGTGATAACCCAATCCCTGCTGAGGGTGAAGAACACCCAACTAAAGATGAGGGCGATCAAAGCCCTAGTGATGCTAATCAGAGTTTTGAGGAGCTACCAAGCGACGAAGACTCTGATGTCGATATTATGGGCGATGATAGCCCAGATAATAAAAAGCCACAAAGTCTGAGGGCCTTCAGAAAGGCGATCAATCTATCATTGCTGCAGAGGAGATTCATACTTCTGTTGAGCCAATCCAAGAACCGCAGAATCAATCCTTGGAAGGTCGGATCGAATCTGGTGCTTGAAGCAGTCGTTTCATTTCGGGAGGCTCGAAAGCGGGAAGTAGTCAAGCAGCTGTGTCAGAAAATACTATGGCGAGACTCATCACCGCGCGAGACACAGAGCTTCGCGAAACTCCATATGGGCCACTAGGCTCAGGTAAATTTTTGACTTTATTTACGCTAGTTATTTCGATGATATATCATAATTATGTTTCTTAATTTGCAGAAAATCACATAGGGACAATTGTAGTAGCTCCATCTACTGCTTTCAGTTTCACCTCGACTATGGCTCCACTGGACATGGGAATTTGTTAGATTGTTAGATTATATTTGCAATGTAAATATGGCCCATAACCCATAAGCCCAAATGTAGACACTATATATATTGTAACAAACCCTAGCAATGAGAACAAGGCAATTATTTCCTACATGGTATCAGAGCCTCCCGCAAAACCCTAGCCCATCTCCCGAAAAAAAAACCCTAGCCAAACCCGTGCACCGCGGCCGACGCCCGCTTCCGCGCCGACCGCGCCTGACGATCGATCCCGACCGTCAAAGATTTGGGCACCAAAAACTCTCCACCAGCGGCGAGTCATCAAGTCCACGGGCTACCACCAAACTGCTACTGCTGCTTGTGCTACTACCTCAAGTTGTGCTACCACCATCAAGTCCATCAAGTCTCTGAGCCGTGCTACCACCTCAAGTTTTTACCAAACTCTCCACGTATTTGTTCCAGTGCAAGCCATCAAGTCCATGTATTTCCAGCTTCTGTCTAGGTGCGGCCACCGCCCTCGCTGCACCGAACAACTGCTTTTTGCAATAAAAAAAGGAAAACAAAAAAAAGAAAGAAAGAAGATTATATATATATATATATATATATATATATATATATATACTATATATATATCCGGCGTCCTGATCGCGGCCGATTTGCCGTCGACCCCGTCCATCATCGGCAGATTCGTCGGAGTTGTACAAAATTTTGTACACCCGACATCTGCTCGCTCCTACGCGCCAGATCTGGTGCCCCTGATCGCGGCCGATTCGCCGCCGACCCCGTCCATCAGCGGCTGATTCGTCGAGTTGTACAAATTTTTTGTACACCCGACATCCGCAATGGCAAATGATGCTGTGTCCAGCTACTCCGTCGCGACTGGCGGTGACGGTGCACACAACCCAAATTATCCTAATCCTAAGGATCCATATTTTCTGAGTTCTGCTGATCAACCAGGAAATATCATTACACCTATTATTTTCGTGGACCGAACTATGCTGAGTGGTCTCGGTCGATACGTCTCTCCCTGATCTCTAGGCAAAAGATCACTTTTCTGGAAGTACTGAAGTCAAACCTGTTAATGATGCTAGTAAATTGCTTGATTGGAGATGCGTGCAAGCTATTAGTTCAATGGTTCTTAATACCATTGATCCGTCTCTGAAGAAATCTTTGCTGTACTTTGAGGAGCTTTATCCATTGTGGAACTTGTTGGAGAAAAGATTTGTTGTTAGCAACGGCACTCGGAAGCAACAAATTAAGGTGGCTTTGGCCGAGTGCAAACAAACGGCATCAATGTCTGTAGAAACCTATTTTAGAAATTTGCAGTCTTTGTGGGATGACCAAGCTGCTTATTTCTATTGCCTACTTGTACCTGTGGTGAACTTGCTGCAAAGCTACAGCTATGTGGGATGAAGACCACTTTCAGGATTTTATGTATGGGTTGAATGCTGAGTTGTATGGTCATACCCGATCTAATCTTCTGGCTCAGGATCCTCAGCCAAGTTTAGATCGGGCATACCAGGCTGTCCGTGAGGAGGAATATATGTGAAAATCTCAAGTCCAATCCGCTACTGAGGAGGTGATGGCGCTGGCTATCAAGTCTTTACCTCGTATTTCTACTACTTCTAATAGTAGAACCTCAGATTCCAGGGACAAATCAGGTATGATCTGTACTCATTGCAAGAAAATAGGTCATGATGTTGCAACTTGCTTTGCCAAGATTGGCTATCTAGAGTGGTGGGAGACTCGTCTTCGGCGTGAGGGCGGACGTGGTGCTGGTGGTGGCAGAGGCCCACCACCGCAGAGACGTGATGGGGACGTGGTGCTGGTGGCGCAGGGTTGTTCATCATGTCACCGCTGCTGGTCATGGTGTTCCTGCTAGTTTTGCTAGGAGTTCGGCGGATATGATGCATGGAGCGTATCCTTCACCACTCTCAGGTGAACAATAACAGAAACTGATGAGCTTGCTTGGTAACGACAATTCTTCCAACCCTGGTTCTTCAAAAACGGATCGTCTGATGGATAAGAATTCTTTGTCCCTTGGATATTCGATACTGGGGCTACTCTTCATGCGACAGGCTCTCGTGACTGTTTCGTTGATTGCTTTGAGGGCCCTGTCTGTCCTGTGATTTTGCTGATGGAAGCACTATTGAGGCTGTTCTGAGAGGCAAAGTATTTTTGACTGCTTCGATGGAGTTGACGGATGTTCTCTATGTTCCGACATTGACTTGCAATTTGATCTCTGTCTTCCAATTGATTGGTGCCAGAAATTGTGATATGTTATTTACTCCTGATTTGTGTTTTGTCAGGACCGAAGTACGAGGATGGTGATTAGAGCAGGTGAACAAAGGGGTAGACTTTACTTCTTGGGGGAGGTTCCAGCTTCTTTGGCTTCTGTGATCCTGGCATGCAAAGAGAGTGATTCCGAGGTGTGGCATAGTAGACTGGGGCATCCTTCAGATAAAGTAATGGAGACTTTACCTTTTCTCTCTGGTAGTAGTGTCTTTTCTCATAAGGCTTGTGATATTTGTCATCAAGCTAAACAGATCGTGATGCCTTTCCTGATAGTAGTAGTCGTACTTTGAGATGCTTTGAACTTATACACTGTGATCTGTGGGGACCATGTCGTGTTCCGTCATCTAATGGGGTACGATATATTTTGACTTTGATGGATGATTTTTCTAGAGCTGTTTGGATTATTTTATTGACGGATAAGTGTGCTGTTTATTCTATGTTTCTTAAATTCATTGCTATGGTAAAGTGTTTTTGGGGCTGATATATGTCGTGTACGGAGTGACAATGGCACTGAATTTAATGTTTACGAGATTATTTTTCATTTCAAGGTATATTGTTCCAAACATCCTGTGTTGGGACACCTCAGCAGAATGGAAGGGTGGAAAGAAAACATCGACATATTTTAAATGTAGCCAGGGTATTGAGATTTCAGGTTCTCTTTCGTAGATTTTTGGGAGAATGTGTTCTGCTGCATGTTATTTGATAAATAGAACCCCTTCTAGTATCTTGCATTTTAAGTCTCCTTATGAAGTTTTATATGGTTCGACTCCTTCGTATGATCATCTACGTATTTTTGGTTGTCTGTGCTATGCGTATGATTTGAAATCCCGACATGATAAATTTGCTAGCAGGAGCAGAAAATGTATCTTTGTTGGGTATCCACTTATAAAAAGGATGGAAACTGTATGATTTGGAGACTGGTGAATTTTTGTGTCCCGTGATGTTACTTTTATGAAAAAGAATTTCCTGGGTGTGGCTCTGCTAGCGAGATGTCTTCTGCGACACGCCATACATCTGTTGACGTGCGGGAGAAGACGATATAGAGGTTTTTGGGATGGTGCCGGCTACGGTTGCTGAGGCCGGAGGGGTTGATGGTGGCTCAGCACGAGTGGCGGATGCACAGGTAGATGCAGAATGTTGACAGGAGAGTCCGCTGAGGTGATGCGGATACTACTGATGATACAGGGGATACGGTGTTGCCAGAGGTGCCCGACGAGGTAGTATTGGGAAGAGGAATGAGAAAGAAATCACAGCCAGTACGATTACAGAATTTTGTGACGAATGCTGTTCGAAGTAAAAGTCCCCCCTTCACCACAGTTCATTTGTTCACTCACTTCCCCAGGTACTTCGTATCCTCTAACACAATTTCTAAGTTATGACATATTTACTGCTGGACATAGTATTTTCTTGCAGCTATCACTGCAGGTGTTGAGCCTACTTCATATCGCCAGGCCTCGCGAGATTCGGGCTGGCGTGGCTATGCAAACTGAAATACAGGCTCTGGAAATAATGGCACATGGAGTCTTATCGATTTGCCTTCTGGGAAGAAAGCATTTGAAAGTAGATGGGTGTGCAAAATAAAGTACAAATCCGACGGCAGTTGAGCGCTTAAAAGCACGGCTGGTTGTGTTCGGTAATCATCAGGTCGAGGGGATCGACTATTTAGAGACATTTGCCCCGGTAGCTAAGATGCCTACAGTTCGGACGTTTTTGGCTGTTGTAGCTGCAAGAGGCTGGACTTTACACTAGATGGATGTGCACAATGCTTTTCTTCATGGCGATCTGACAGAAGAAGTGTATATGAAGTTGCCGCCAGGTTTTTTGCATAGTGAACCTAACAAAGTGTGTCGCTGCATAAGTCTCTATATGGATTGAAACAGGCACCACGTTGTTGGTTTGCTAAGCTTACTGCTTCCCTGATATCCTATGGATTTATTCAATCTCATTCCGATTATTCCTTTTCTCTTTTTAAAGGGAAGGTAGAGTTGCATGTTTTGATCTACGTGGATGATATGATTGTGTCTGGTAATACTCAGGTGCTTTAGATGCTTTCAAAAAGTACCTGAGTTCTTGCTTTCACATGAAGGACCTTGGTGTGTTGAAGTACTTTCTTGGCATTGAGGTGGCTCGAGTGCAGAAGGCATTTCTTGTGTCAAAGAAAGTATGCTTTGGATATTATTTCAGAATGCGGTTGATGGGGTCTCGACCTGCTGGCTTTCCTATGGAGCCCAATCACAAGCTGGCAGAATCGACTAGTCCAAATGGCAGATGCAGAGCCTTATCGGAGGCTGGTTGGAAGGTTGATTTATCTATCATTTCTCGTCCTGACTTAGCCTATGTTGCATATCTTGTCTCAATTCTTACAGGAGCCTCGACAAGATCATTGGCATGCTGCTTTGAGAGTTGTCAGATATCTCAAACATGTACCGGGACAGGGTATTCTTTTGAAAGCTGATTGTGATCTCCGTCTTTCTGGTTGGTGTGATTCGACTGGGCAAGTTGTCCCTTGACTCGCCGCTCTGTTACAGGCTGGTTGGTGTTTCGGGAGGGGTCTCCTATTTCTTGGAAGACCAAGAAGCAACCAACTGTTTCCCGATCTTCCGCTGAAGCTGAATACCGATCTATTGCTGCTTTGTTTGTGAGTTGAAATGGTTGAAGGAGTTATTGGTGTTTTGGGCGTTCGCCAGGAGTCTGCTATGTCGGTGTATTGTGACAGTCAGTCAGCCCTGCACCTGGCTCAGAACCCGGTATTTCATGAGCGCAGTAAGCATATTGAGGTGGATTTGCATTTTGTTCGCGATGCAATTAGAGATGGCACCGTAATAGCCTCGCATGTTCCTACTTCTACTCAACTGGCAGACATCTTCACTAAGCCCCTTGGAAAGCATGTGTTTGATTCTTTCCTTCCCAAGTTGGGCATTTGTGACTTGCATGCTCCAACTTGAGGGGGGTGTTAGATTGTTAGATTATATTTGCAATTAAATATGGCCCATAACCCATAAGCCCAAATGTAGATACTATATATATTGTAACAAACCCTAGCAATGAGAACAAGGCATTATTATTTCCTACAGAATTCAAACTGGAGAAGGAAGCTCTTCAATGATGTCAGTGCTAAAATCTCCCGATGCACAGTCTGGGATTCCTTCTGCTATTATAGAAGGAGAAATGGCTACGCCTGGTATATCAGATGAACAAGATCATCGTTGAAGATTATACAAGCTTTTTCATTCCTCTTGGGACTCTTGTTCTGATGGTCTTGGAAAAAGGCCAACCTTTTGAATTAGAAAGAGGCCCTTCTTCTTTTATCATTGAAGCTATCCGCAAAAGTGGCAATCTTGATAGGGCTAGCTACTTGGAGCACATCTTGGACACGCTTGAAGGATCTATCAAATCCTATCAAGATCTGAGAAGGGGAAACATCCAAGGGCTAGTAGATGCTGAATACGAAATGATGGATCACGAGTCTGTGGCACGACAAGCT
>JANAVB010007552.1:0-47365 GCA_029216955.1 Iris pallida | reverse complement strand
GTTTCAGACTTTGTTCGAATTTTAGCGCCATTGACCCAGTTGACCTGCAAGGATGTGCAGTTTGCTTGGACAACAGAGTGCCAGGATTCTTTTGAGAAATTGAAGCGAGGTTTGATAACGGCTCTCATTCTCACGCTTCCGGATGGAACCGGGGGATTCTCAGTATATTGTGATGCTTCAGGCAGAGGTTTAGGATGTTTTGATGCAGCATGGAAGGTAATAGCCTATGCGTCACGTCAATTTCGTGATCATGAGAGGAATTATCCAACCCATGACTTGGAGCTGGCAGCGGTAGTGTTTGCACTTAAGTTGTGGAGGCACTACTTGTACGGAGATAGAGTAGAGATTTTCACCGACCACAAGAGTCTGAAGTATGTGTTCACCCAGAAGGATCTTAACATGCGTGAGAGGAGATGGCTAGAGCTGCTTGTGGATTATGATGTCAACCTGCAGTATCACCCAGGGAAGGCCAATGTAGTAGCAGATGAATTAAACAGGAGAGTCGGAGTTTTTTCCTAACAGCACAACCAGAGCTGTTAGCAGATCTTCAGAAGATGGGTATAGAAGTTGTCCTTCCTACCAGTGTGGCATTGATGGCCAGTATGCAAGTTCAGTCCAGTATAGTCGAGAGGATCCGGATGGCGCAGTCAGCAGATGCTAAGCTTCAGCGGCTTAGAGCAGAGTGTGAGGCAGGACGAAGACCAGAGTTATGCATTCATGGAGACGGTACACTTAGGCATGGAAGGCATCTTTGTGTACCCAGTGGAGATATCAGACATGAGACATGGCAGAGGCTCACAGTTCTCAGTATTCCATTCATCCCGGTGGTACGAAGATGTACCGTGATATTCGTCAGCACTTTTGGTGGAATGGCATGAAGAGGGAGATAGCGCAGTTTGTCTCTCGGTGTTTGGTTTGCCAACAAGTTAAAGCTGAACATCAGAGGCCAGCTGGACTTCTTCAGCCCTTGCCAATTCCGGAATGGAAGTGGGAGCATATAACCATGGATTTTGTGACTAGATTACCTAGGTCCCCGACCGGTAGAGATGCTATTTGGGTTATTATAGACAGGCTCATGAAGGTGGCTTACTTTCTCCCGTTCAGAGTTGGTCAGTCGACGGCTCAGCTAGCAGAGATGTATCTCTGGCAGATTGTCAGATTCCACGGTGTATAGTCAGTATCACCTCGGACAGAGATTCAAGGTTTACGTCGCACTTTTGGCGCAGCCTGCAAGAGAGTTTGGGAACTCACCTCCAGTTCAGCTCAGCTTATCATCTGCAGACAGATGGTCAGTCAGAACGTATCATATGAAACTTGGAAGATATGTTGAGATCTTGTACGCACGACTTCGGTGGTTCGTGGAAAGATCACCTGCACCTGGTGGAGTTCTCGTACAATAATAGTTTCCAGGCCAGTATCCAGATGGCTCCGTTCGAGGCACTATATGGTAGGAAGTGCCGATCCCCGCTAGCATGGGATGTTGGAGAGAGGCAGATGCTCGGTCCGGAAATGATTGCTCAGACAGTTGAGGTGGTCAGGAGAGTCAGAGATCATCTTCGAGTTGTCCAAGATCGCCAGCGTCATTGGGCCGATTCTCATCGGCGTTCCCTTGAATTCTCGGTCGCGACCATGTATTCCTAAGGATTTTGCCTAACCGTGCGTCATTCGTTTCGGCGTACGAGGAAAGCTTAGTCCTAGGTATATAGGACCGTTCGACATTCTAGAGCGAGTAGGTGATGTATCCTATCGTCTCGCCCTTCCACCGTCGCTACGTGAGGTGCATGACGTGTTCCATGTATCCTAACTACGACGGTATATCCCAGACTCGAGCCACATCCTGGATCATTCAGAATTGGTTGTTTGGTACCAACCTTTCGTATGAGGAGAGGCCCGTGTCTATATTGGACCGGAGAGAGAAGATACTCAAGAACAAGACTATTAGTTTAGTCCGTGTTGTTTGGGGTCATCACTCTTTGGGTGAGTCAACGTGGGAGCGTGAGGATGATATCCGATCGCGATATCCCGACCTGTTTGACTCGTAAGCTATAATGTCTTTCTTATGCCTTGTGCTCTCAGTTCCTTGCTTGAATGAATGATTGCTTGATTAATTGCCTTGTGATAGCTTGCCTGTGATTAGTATAGCTTGTCCTTGTTTCTCTAGCATCTTAATTAAATTTCGAGGACGGAATTCTTTTAAGGTGGGTAGAGTTGTAACGACCGTGGTTCGTATTACGTATTTTGATATATGTGTACGTATCTTGATTCATGACATGCCTCATTGAATGGTTTATTTTGGTATTTCCTTGCTTGGTTCGGCTTGGTTGGCTTGGTTTGGTTTAGATTGGTTTTCTTGTGGACCAACCCCACCTACCACCCTCTTTTCCTTTATTAGCCGCCCAACACTCTCTCTCCTCATTACTTCTTCTTCCTCACCATTACTCTCTTCACCTACCAGAGAGAGAGCCTAGGTAAGTGCAGCTTGCTTCATGGAGGAACTCAATTTTTATTGTTCCATTCCCTTCCTCACGAGATTAACACACTTTAATACTTAGCATTTCTAATTTCCATGGTTCAATTTGTGTAGATCTAAGTTTATTGTATTTTCGGATTTCTTAGATTTTGATCTATTTAACCTTGTTATTTCTAAGTTTTGATGGTTTCCATGTTGTAGAGAATTTCATTCTGTCCCATTTTGACCTATGGAAGTCTGGATTCAGACCTTGGATGAAGGATTTATGAAGCATTGAAGCCATGGATTTCATGACTCTTCTTCTCGGACCAGTGGAGAAGAAGCACAGTCTTCCAGCCGCATAGCAGTACTTGACCGCATGGATTTTCATGTGGCAAGTTTTCCCTGGCCGCATGGCAATATTTGCCGCATGGCAATATTTGCTGCATGGCAATAGTTGCCGCATGGCAATAATTGCCGCATGAACTCAATTACTCGCTGCCGCATATAGCCCGTCTCCCCGCAGCCGCATAAGGCCTTGGCAACTCCCAGCCGCATGGCCTTATTGATCCACAGCCGCATATGCGCATTGCCTTTGCCGCATAAAGCCTGCAGTCTTTTCCACTGCATAAGTCCCAGTCTCTTTGCCGCATAGACTTGCATCCCCTTCCAGCCGCATGAGCCTGCATGCTCCTTGTAGCCGCATAAGCCCGCTCTTTGAGCCGCATACCCATGTTTCCCCTCCTGGCCACATGAAGTTATTTTCAGCCGCATGGCGCTGCTTCCCCGCAGTCGCATATGCGTCCGTCTTCTCTTAGCCGCATGAGCTTACCCTCCCACAGCCGCATGAGCGCGCATCCTTGCAGCCGCATGCGCCAGTTCTCTTGCAGCCGCATGCGCCCGTTCCTTCTCAGCCGCATGAGCTTATTTTCCTTAGCCGCATGGCTCTTTCCATAGCCTTGCCCTCTTTTGTTATTATTATTATTCTATATGATGAGTTGTCACATTTATGCTTATGCCATGTAAATTCGATATGTTCTATGAACACGATAATGGCCCGCCGTGGTGCACTCTTGACAAGTAAACTGACATGATGTATCTCGATATGCTGATATGACAGCTAGCCTGACATGACAAGTATGAATGACCTGGACACCGTGGGCGATTGTGTTTGTACAAATAAATCAGTATTGTCTTGCATTATGTCTAGGATAGGGATCCCTGAATACCACGGTCAGGGGTACCTACTGAAATTTACTAAGGCTAATAACTAGACAATCCGGTAGTCATGGAGAGATTTCCAGCTACAGGCAATTTCGTTATCTGGGCGTCCCATCATAGGATTTGTAGCCTACCGTCGAGTAGGGCACAATTCCAGCACACTGACATGTGTTACAACCACCAAACAACTTAAGGCTACAGGCGTTTCTTGGACGATGTACCCATATGAATTCAATCCCCTATTTGCGTCTGGATAACCTGGATGGTCTGCAGGGCTTGTGGCTGTTGGAATAATCTCATTGCATTCTGCTAGTAACTAGGCCTGTGATAACCCTAGTTAGTTAAAGTATCAAGCCGTACTCATTACGTAGCCGTGATTGATTGGATGGAGTCTAGCACAGCTTAGTCTTGTCCTAATCCTGTACAAGCTTGTAACATGACCTGATTTCTTGTGCTTACTTATCGATAATTGATGAGAAACCAAGTTCTGTTCAGATGAAGGGTTACAACCCCGGTCCTTGTTTGGTTTAAGGGTTGTAACTTGGCTATCTGAATAGTCCCATGGTTATCTTATCATATATCGGCATGATTATTTATGCTTACCTTAACAATAATGATCAGGGGTCCAGTTCTGTTCAGGCGAAGGGTTACAACCCCGGTCCTTGTTTGGTTTAAGGGTTGTAACCTGGCTCCCGAGCAGTTCTGTGTCCTCTCTTCGTTTATTGTCTTACTATCTTATTGTACCCTATATCAAGCATCGTTTTACTTTACCAACAGTATTTGAGACGGGTTTCTATTCAGGTGAAGGGTTGCAACCCCGGTCCTTGTTTGGTTTAAGGGTTGCGATTTGGCTACTTGAATCGTTTCCTCGTACTCAATTTATTATTGTTGTCCCTGTTATTATCAGTATCTTTATAATTATCTTTAATATTCATTTATGATATGCTGGTTTTTAGTTCCTAAGTGAAGTCTCCTTTGTGGCACTTGCTCTTTCTGGGGTCTGACCCAGCTGGTTTTGTATGGCCAGATATCGGAGCAGCTCCAGAGGATCAACCTACCTTCCAGCCAGATGGTGACCACCAGGCGTAACCATGGCAACGAGTGGGTTCCTTTTGTTCTCCCACTTTATTGTAAAAATATTCTTTTGAGGCGTTTAGCCGACGAGCACGTATTTAGCTCGTATTGCACCTTTATTTACTGTCTGCCTACGGGCTGTAACATGATTGACAAATCCTAGGGTTGATCATGTATGACTAAAACTCTTGCTAGTCTTGGCATTTTGTATGACTAGCTTCATGATCATCCGAATATGTAATGTATGGGACGCCTTACTATTGTATATTTGGTGGTCTAACATCTTGGAAACTGTTATTGCTTGCTTGAGATTGAGACAATAGGCTTGTTCATGACCATAGGAGACTGATGGCTTGTAGTTAAACCCTCATGTATGTAGACAACCGTGACCGTATAACGGGGTGGGTTGCACTTCAATATACGTAGCTGGCTATGTACGCCCCCACTCTCCAGTATTCTGGTACTGGGGGCGTTACATCAATCCTCATTCTCTCCCAAAGTTGCAATGGCACTCTTGCCTCTTTTCTCTCTATTTTCTTCAATGTTGTGTTGTGATTAGGCTTAGGAAAAACCATATATAAACTCCCTAATCCACAGCAAAACCTAGACCGTAGGATACGATCCAACGGTAAAAAATACCATGAAATCAGCCTCAGTCCGTCGACACAGAGTTCGGCCAGAACTCTGTGTTTTCGTGACAGAACAGTTCTGGAACCAAGGAGCAGAGTTCGGCCAGAACTTTGCCTCCCTTGTTCCAGAAAGTACTCTGGTAGCTCCCAAGCTTCTTTTTCGTCTTCCAATGGCCTCGTCACCTCCCCGAGCTTCTCTGACATACAGACGGCGCTCGTCGTACTCCAGGATCTTCTCCACATAGGTTGGGAACCCCTCCACTCTAACATTTCTCCCCCTTCACAACTATGTAGTGGAGGTCATCATCCCGACGATCTGCCTGCAAAACTCAAACTTTTCCCTTGGTAGAATCTTGGTGAACATATCTGCTCCGTTATTATCCGTATGAACCTTCTCAAGCTCCGCGTCCTTCTTCTCAACCATCTCGTATCCAATGATACCGAGTCTCGGTGTGCTTGGACCAGCTATGAAAGGTCTGATTCTTCACAAGGTGATTAACACTATGACTGTTGCAAAGCAAAGTATATTGCTCTAGCTTCAGTCCAATTTCCTACAATAACTTTTTCATCCACAGCAACTCCTTGTAAGCCTCCGTTGCCGCAATGTACTCAGCCTCTATCGTCGACAAGGCAACACACTTTTGCAACCGCGACTGCCACGATACCGCGCCTCCAACAAACATCATATAACCCGAAGTCGATCGCCTCGTGTCTACATCTCCAGCCATATCAGCGGCATACCCAACCAGCTTCGGTTTGTCACCACCAAAGGAAAGTCTCCAATCGGCAGTGCCCTGAAGGTATCGTAGAATCCACTTGACCGTACTCCAATGTATCCTTCCAGGATTTTAAAGATACCTGCTAACTGTGCCAACTGCATGAGCGATGTCTGGCCTCGTATACACCATAGCATACATAAGGCTTCCCACAGCTGAGGCATATGGAACCTGCTCCATATATTCTTTTTTGTCTTCGGTAGATGGATACTACTCCTCAGTGAGCTTAAAGTGGGCCGAGGGGACAACTCACTTTCTTCGACCCGTCCATCCCGAAACGCTGAAGTACCTGATAAATGTACTTCTTTTGGGACAAGTGTAGCAGCTTGGACTCTCTCTCTCGGTTGATCTCTATCCCAAGAATAGTCTTTGCTGCACCCAAATCATTCATAGAGAAGGCCGCACCCAGTTGGCGCTTCAACTCCGCTATCCTTGTGGCATTCCGACCCACTAATAGCATAATCAACATAGAGCAATAAAATGATGAAATCATCATCGGCGAAGTACCTCACAAATACACAATGGTCCAACGTCATCCGTACATAACCATGCTCTCCCATAAACGACTCAAACTTCCTGTACCACTGCCTCGGAGCCTGCTTTAGACCATACATGCTCTTCCTCAACCGGCAGACCAAATGTGACTTGTCCTTCTTACAGAATCCTTCTAGCTCCTCCAGTATAGCTCCTCCTCAAGATCACCATGAAGGAATGCCGTCTTCACGTCCATCTGCTCGACCTCCAAGTCGAAACTGGCTGCCAATGCTAGCACACCCGAAGAGACGACTGCTTGACGACTGGCGAAAAGATCTCATCATAATCCACGCCTTTCCACTAACCGTAGCCTTTAACTACCAGTCTCGCTTTGTATCGAGGGCGAGTAGCATCATCCGTCTGCTTCACTCTGAACACCCATCAATTTTTCAAAGCCTTCTTGTCCTTTGGCAACCGTACCGGCTCGTAAGTAGAATTGGCGTATAAGGAACTCATCTCCTCCTGCATAGCCTGCATCCACTCCTGCCTGTGTTCGTCTTCCATAGCCTCTGTAAAACTTTTGGGCACTCCCCCGTCAGTCAGTAGCACATACTCGCCCGGTGAGTATCTCATAGATGGTCGACGCTCTCTATCGCTCTTTCTTAATGGAGCCACTTGTGCTGGCTGTATACCAACAACCTCCTCCCCTTTAGGAACTGCATCCCTGGCATGCTCATCCTCCTGAAGGACACCCTGACCACCATCAGCAAGCTGATGATCAAGGTTGGGAGCAACTCCATGTACTGGCTCCCCCCTAACTGGATCCTCTGCGATGTCCTCTGGAAACTGCTTGAAGCAAAATGACTCTAACTTAGGCAATTCCTCAGCCTCAGAAGGCGTCTCAGAATCCTGAGTATTGGTCATGGTCTGATCCTCGACGAATACAATGTCCCTGCTTCTGTAGAGCTTTCTTCCCACTGGGTCGTAGAGTCTATAGCCAAACTCATCCCGACCGTAGCTGACAAAGACGTACTGCCTCGTCTTCGGCTCAAGTTTGGACCTCTCGTCCTTCGGTACATGCACGAAGGCCTTATAACCAAACACTCGCAGGTGATTGTATGACGGCTCTTTTCTATATCATACTTTGTCAGGCACAATACCCTACAAAGGAGCACTAGGAGATAAATAAAAAACATAAGCAGCTGTGAGAAGAGCCTAACCTCAATAACTGCCTGGCAAATTTGTTTCTGACAAAAACACCGCACCCTCTCCATCAGTATCTTGTTCATGTGCTCCGCTACACCATTGAGCTGAGGTGTCTTGGGCGGAGTCTTCTGGTGTTGTATCCCTTGCTCTCTGCAATAAGCATCAAAGGGACCAATGTATTCGCCGCCGTTGTCGGACCGAACACACAATAACTTCTTGCCGTCTCTCATTCAATAGAGGCCTGAAACTCTTTAAAAGTGGGCAACACCTGACCCTTGGTCTTTAAGGCATAGACCCAAACCTTCCTGGAACAGTCATCAATAAAAGTTACAAAGTAAGAAGCACCACCAATAGATTTTACCTTCATAGGACCGCAGACATCTGAGTGAATCAACTCGAGCAACGCGGCTTCCTTGAACTTGAGTGATTTGAAAAGACACCATATTTTGCTTCCCAGCTAAGCAGTGCGTGCACTTCTCAAACTTTGTAGGCTTGAGCCCTGGAATCACCTTCTTGTTCACCAAGTAGCTCATCCCCTCCTCGCTGATATGGCCAAGCCGCCTGTGCCACAACTCGGTAGATGCGTCAGAAACTGCGTTCACCTCCTGTGTCCTGTGGGAACCTCCATATAGAAGAGACCGGGCTTCTTCATTCCTCTGGCAATAACCATCGAACCTCTAGAAAGCTTCCACTGACTATTCCCGAAGAGACTGAAGAATCCCTCGTCATCTAACCTTCCAACCGACACCAGGTTGAAACGGATATCAGGGACATGACGAACATCTTTGAGAACAAGAACTGCACCCGTCTTCATTCTCAAATGCACATCTCCAATGGCAACCACCTTCGACACATCTCTATTGTCCATCTTCAACACTCCACAGTCACCTATCGTGTAAGTGGCAAATAGTGCCCTGTTGTGAGATACGTGCGTTGAAGCCATTGAGTCCACCAGCCAGAATTGTCATCGCAAGAGATTGTGATAACCTCATCACCTACGATGATCATATCGTCTCTATGTATCGAGGCCCGTTGTAGTATTCTCATCTTGCTTCCCCTTGTCGCCCTTCTTCTCTCTCTTCCAAGCAAAACAGTTTCGCTTGATGTGGCCCTTCTTGCCACAATAGTAACACTCCGAGTCCTCGTACCGACCCTTGGACTTCCCCTGCTCTTGTCTCTACCCAACCTGGACCCTGCTTAGCGGCTCTATGAAACTAGTACCTCTGAGTGGTGGGATGTGGATGAACTGCCCTAAGAACGTTATAGAAGCATGAAAATTTCAACAATGAAGCCTTATGCGCCCAAACCAATGAGAACATATGCGCCCAAGCCAATGAGGACATATGCGCCCAAGCCACCCTGTGAAGTCTCTATGCGCCCAAGCCACCCTGTGAAGCTCTATGCGCCTAAGTGAAGCTCCCCTAGAAGGAGGGCGCATAGCCTGAAACAAGGCTATGCGCCCAAGCCAAAGCATTCCCTGACTCGGTCAAAGCCATGATCAAAACGTGCACCGAAGCGTACGGCCAGTCAGTCTCCACGAGCAGTCGTGCACCAAAGCATGCGGCCACGTCAGCACCACGATCAACCCACGACCACGCAGCTTGCATGCGCCTATATCCTATGCACCCAAAGCAAGACCATGGCCCACATGAAAACTAGTGTGTTTTCTCATGTGGGCGCATAACATCATTCCAGCTCAGAAACTACTATAAAAAGGGGTCTCATCCCTCTTCAAAATATAGAACGAGAGCATTTTCAAGAGCCAAATTGCTGCACTTCTTGCCAGTGAGCCGAGAGTTAGCAATTTTCTTAGGTTTTCTCCCACTTTTGTAATCGGAGTGTCAACGGAGTAAAGGAGCAACTGCCGCTCGATCTCCATCGTCCCATTCCCTAGAATTATTTTTGTACTCGGGGATCCTCAGCGCAGGATCTCTCAGGCGTACTCGATTTGTGGTACCTTGCGCAATAAAAAAAGATAGTATTTCTTCTTCTTTTGTGTGTGTCCACAAAAATGGCGACTCTGTTGGGGACTACCTTTTCCTCTGATCAGAAGGTGGTGACGCAATTCGATACCGACAAAGTGGGGAGCACTCAGAAGATGCTGATCGTAAAGTTCGATCAGCAGGCATTCGAAGAGATGCTCTCGAGGGATGGCTCTACTCCCTCAAAATCAGCGTAGCCAAACAAGTCTCGTACGACTTGGCTTCCGAAGGCTCTCCGTGCATATCCTGCTAGTGTCATAGCAGATATGCAACTAGAGGACTCTGTTACATGGGCGCATGGCTCTGCCACAGAAGCTCCCCAAATGAAGAAGGCTCACTGTTCCGGGCTCTACTAGCCCAGCGACTTCTTTCTTGTGCAACCAACAACAGAGTATTCGACGCTCGAGACTTGGCAAAGGAAAGCACTACGATGCCAAGAATCGGAGTATTCGACACTCTGGGCAAACGCAGCTAGGCTCACAAATGACGGAGGCAAAGCTGGAAAAAAAACAGCGCTGTTCCACCAAGCATGCGCCCAAAGCTATGCGCCCAAGGGGGTGTTTGGGCGCATAACTCAAATCAGAAAGCTTATGTCTTCAACAGACTGGGCATCCAGGGTCATGCGCCCAAGGCTATGCGCCCAGGCTCGACTGATCCATGCTATGCGCCCACATCGAGGAGGCTCAGACATGCTGCCAAGAAGCATGCGCCCAAAGCCAGTCTCCAAGGCCTATGCGCCCATAGCAAAAAGACAGGCCCCAACACGTATAGCACGGGGCTGTCTTCAAGGACATCACAGAACTTAGGTGTGGGGTTGCCCCTGTACGTGAACTAAGTCTGGATGCGCCAACTCTCCTTACAAACCCACATGCAAAGCTCAGTGATGCATATAACATGGGTTTTAAGGCAAAACTTCCTTCCGCTGACTTACGCGACATGATAAATCATAAGCGTAAAGCGGGGAGGACATAACAATTCATAGTGCACATCCGTGCACCAGTATTGTCATCAACTGTGGCTGCTCCAAAGCAACAAGTGTGCCTCAGAGACAGTCCGTGTTTCGACGGCTGTATTTCTCTGACGATAAAAAGCCGCTGTGTGTCTCATCCAACATGGCTTCATGGGGTCCCCCTTATGGAAGCCCCAATCAAAGGCGGTGGACCACAAACCCAACTTTCTCTCTCAGTTCCGCGAGAAGGAGAAGAAGTTTACCAACAGATGGCCAGCAGGCTGTCACATCTGAAGGAGTCTACATGGGTACTCGGTCAAAGCAAGATTCCGTATAGATGACGAGGACTCCCAAGCTGGGGGTAGTATTCCTTCAGAGTCTGAAGCGGATGACCTTCATACTGGGGGTAGCCTTCCAGAGGACGACGATCCCTCCGAGTCTGATGGTGACTATCTACCTCATTTACCTGAAGATGAGGGACTTATCAACTCAGAGACAGACAGCATCAGTACCAGTTGTACTGCTTCCTCTGTTCATCTTCGCATGTTATCTACATACATGGCAGACAGAGAAAGACGAAGAAGCCAGTGATCAGACCAGCAAACGGCTAGAGGGTCTTGAAACGGCATTCGCCAAGATCACTGATATGCTTACCAGTATCATGGCGGTCCAAACTGCCGGGCAGTCCCTCCACCTCAACAAAATGCCTCGGCTCACGCTAGTCCAGCTCATAGCTCCTTCACTACAAATGAAGTATCATTCCGTTGTGCCTCCCCCAAATCTTGCAAATGCTGGGGGTGGTCCATCGCCAACGACGCCTGACAACAGTTCAGCAGTCGTTTCCCAACACCTGCTTAATCAACAGGATGCAATTGATTTCCTGGTCGCCCGTCTCGACACCATCACACACAAAGACGAGCTTCAGAAGATGGGGATATCTCAACCTTATCCTTCTGAATGGGAGAATGCTACTTGCCCTCCTAACTACAAGCCGCTGACGCTAAATTCATTTGATGGGTTGACTTCTCCTCGTCAACACATGACATACTTCAACATGCAGGCTCTACAATTACCCAGGGATGATCCGTTCTTGTCAAAGCTATTTATTAGCACCTTGCAAGGGATAGCTTTTGAATGGTTCTGCAGTCTGCCTGACGGCTGTATCAATTCTTTTAAAGACTTGGAGAGGTTGTTCCTCAACAGGTTTTACGAGAGTGGCATGCATTTTAGTATGTCCACCCTCATCGAGACCAAGCAAAAGTGGACCGAGTTTGTCATTGCGTTCATCGAACGCTTCAGGCGGCTAGCACTGAAGATGCCCTTCGGCATACCAGACTCAGAACTTATGGATACTTGTCGACATAACTTCCTTCCTACAGTGAAGTTCTGTTTGGGTATACATAAGTATGATACATGGCCCGCTTTCATTGGGGCCGCGATGCTGCTGAAAACGACGTTCCTAATTTGGAATTACTAGGGTTGAAAACACCCAAATCTGAAGACAAGGCAAGCATCCTCAAATTATCCCTGTCCGTAGGGATAAAGGGACAGAAGTCCTGAAGGTCAACACTTCCAAAGGAGCTTCTAATTCTCAGGGCACCTCCGACAAGCCTAAGGAGACCTTCTCCTTTGATGAAGACGATGTCATTACCATTTTTCACACATTGACGAAGGATAATAAACTGACATTTCCTCCACCACGACGTCCTGCAGAGGCGAACCAACTCAACGATCCCAGGTACGTCTCTATCATCAGTACGTGCATCATTCCACCAAGGACTGCATCGTCCTGAAGAAGAAGATACAACAGCTTATCGACAGCCAAGTGATCAACCTCGAAGCTGAAGACAAGGTCGTATCTTCTAACATGATCTCTCTTCAATTTGGTGACTTTCCTCCCACAGAAGTCCCAGACGGCGTGGTCTCGATCCCCAAGGCGATAATGGAAGTCGTTAACCTACCACCAGCTCGCAACTCAACCTTGGTGCCACTCACGACTGAACGTGGTGAGATCATGTGGGTCCATCGGACCTTGTGCAAGAGATGACACAGGGGGTGGTATCTCCCAAAGCAAAAAGGGGCAAGAAATATAAGTCATGCCATATGGTGTCTTCTCCCATCTACGAGGTTCTATCTGGCGAGACGCGATCGGGGAAGACTTATCTTCGGACGTACGATCACGCACAGAAGAAGCAGTACCTTCTCAAGCTCCTGCTGCCCCCACAAGCTCAGAAGCCGGCCCGTCTAAGCCTTCAACTACCGACAATGCCAAGCAGAAGGAGACACGGTTTGACAAGTCTCTGAAGGCACCAGCTCCCGAAGGCATGGATCGGCCCTACAACTTTGACATACTGGCACAGCTGGCCAATACACCTGCCAGGTTGTCTCTGTTTGATCTATTGCGACTCTCCAAAGAAACACGGAAGGCCTTAAGTGAGGTATTACTACATGCCGACTCTTATCTCACTGAAGTCAAGGCCCCCACTGAAGACCCTGTCTTGTCCCCACTGCTACAGTACTATGGAAGTGGTGCCCAACATCACCTTTTCACAGGAGGACATGCTACTCAAAAATAATCATCATGATAGACCCCTGTACTATACAGGGTATATCGGAGCGATCAAGGTGGACCGCATGCACATCGATCCAGGATCCTTCCTCAGCATCATTCTAGAAGTTTACTTCAAATTCTAGGAATTCCTCTGCATAAGCTATCTGCAACCAATACAACTATCATGGCTTTCAATGCTAGTCGAAGCCGCCCACTGGGCAAGATCCGTCTCAAGTGCCAGATTGGTGATCTCCGAATGGAGGTTTCCTGCTATGTGATCGATGCCAATGTATCCTACAACGTCTTGTTGGGACTTCCATGGATACACGAGAACATGATCGTTCCTTCCACACTTCACCAGTGCTTCAAGTACGTCAACAACGACGGTGTCGTGAAGACGGAGTTTGCCGATGTCGATTCTTTTAAGGGCATCGAAGCCTACTATGGAAATTCGGTACTTTACCAATCTCAGCCCCCCAAGGATGACGGCAACAAAGCTGACAATGAAGCTGAAGCAAGTTCATCCTCCAATAATGGTCCCCTGATTATCCGAGTCAAAGGACGTACTACTCCAAAATGTACTCCGAAGCCTCTCACAATCTGGGTGAAAAAGAACTCTGACAAGGTCAAACCATTGACCATTCTCCGCAAGACACCTCAGGAGGAACCTGCTGAAGTCCGTTCTCCCATTCCTGAAGAATTACCCTACGTGGTGAACTTGGCCAAGACAGTGGCTCCTCTTCCAGATGATGATCCTCTCAATGAGTATATCAATTCTAATAATGTACCTTCAGCGGATGATGTTATCCCTGAAGAAGAACTTGCATTTTTCTTAGTAAAGGTTTATCTTTGAATTACTCCGATGTCTATCTTTGTAAACCACTACATAGATACGATATACGCTCTAGAGCACGGCATAGGACTACACCTCTGCATGTCGGTCACGACGCCTCACCTACGGGAAAAAGTTTACCCAGAAGATATCCACTATTTCATCGTTCCAGCCAGAAGAAGGATGGAGAGCTAATTATCTTCGATCAAATAATTGGCGAGAGAAAATTCGTTCCGGACTCTACTTCTCCCAAGCACAATACGGAAGTTGATTATGACTCGAGAAAATGCAACTTTTTCGGTATAGTTGGCAGGCCAAGAATATCATCCAAAACAAGGGATATGACATCAAGAGCGACCAGGGACTACATTACGGCCGGGGACGACGGTTTCCAATACGACACTTTGCTCCTCCCGGCAAACCGAGAACTATTATCAAAAAAACGGTGTTGATTTGGGTTATGTCACTCCTCCAACAACTCCCGAAAGATCAGATGATGAAGCAGATCATTGTTCTCACTATTCTGATTCCTGCCTCTGGGACTCAGACTCCAGCATTGGCAACATGTTCAAAGCAACTCTGTCCGTCAACATGATTTCAGTTGACCAAATTACAGACGATGTCCAATCGATCGAGCTTGAACAATGGGCTCACAAGATAGATACTAGGTAGGAGCTGCGCTTCGAACAACGTGAACCACCTACCGAAGATGAAGTCATCCAAGTCAACTTAGGAGATAAATTATCTTTTAAACCAATTTTCATCAGTAAAAGTCTGTCTGGCGATGAACGCCAATCTCTTATACAGCTTATAAGAGAATACATCGACGTCTTTGCATGGAGCTATGAAGAAATGCCAGGCCTGGACCCTAAAGTCGCCATGCACCGCCTGAATATTTCATCTAAAGCTAAGCCAGTGAAGCAGCAACAACGACGATTCCGACCAGATGTCATGGAGGCCATCGAGAATGAAGTCAAGAAGCTCATTGCCAGTAGATTCATTCACGAAGAACAACACACTGACTGGGTTGGCAACAGCGTTCTAGTCATGAAAAAGAACGGTAAGTTCGAGTCTGTATCGATTACCGTAATTTGAACTCTGCATGCCCGAAAGACGAGTTCCTCTACCGATCACCGACGTAATGATCGACAATACTTGCGGCTTCGAGCGAATGTCCTTCATGGATGGGTTCTCAGGCTACAACCAGATCAAGGTGTTCCCCGACGACGAGAAGCACACATCTTTTCGAACACCGTTGGGGGTATACTGCTATACGGTGATGCCCTTCAGATTGAAGAATGCAGGGGCTACATACCAGCGAGCCATGAACATAATTTTTTGTGATCATTTGTGCAAAACTGTGGAGTGCTACGTAGACGATATCGCAGTTAAAAGTCGTCTCAAGGGCAACCACCTCCAAGACTTGAGAACGGTGTTCGAACTAATGCATGCACACCAACTCAAGATGAATCCAACTAAGTCCTTTCTGGGAGTCTCCAGCGGCAAGTTCCTTGGTTTCGTCATCACTTCAAAGGGTATACATCTTGACCCGGAGAAAGTGAAGGCTATCCTCGATATGCATCCTCCAAGAAACCTCAAAGAGCTACACGGACTACAAGAAAGGCTGGCCTACATCAGACGATTCATTTCGAACCTTTCTGGAAGGTGTCAACCATTCACTCAGCTCATGAAGAAAGGCGTATCTTTTGTCTGGACTGAACAATGTCAACGCGCATTCGACGACATCAAGAAGTATCTTACAAGCCCCCAGTATTGGTAGCTCCAATAATGGAGAAGCCTTTCTTACTATATGTCGGTGCTATGGACCATTCTTTTGGCACCCTATTAGCTCAGAAGAATGAAGGCAGCCATGAACAGGCAATCTACTACCTCAGCCGCACAATGGTGGGTGCCGAGCACAGATACACACCTGTGAGAAGGAATGCCTTGTACTGGTATTTTCCATCCAGAAGACACGCCACTATGTGTCTGTGCAGACTATCCACATCATATCTAAAGTCAATACTCTTCAGAATACTCATGACCTAAACGGGTTCTCTCAATTCCCGTTTATCTACATGGGCAATACTGTTGACTCCATACGATATGCTCTTCATTCCTCAGAATGCAGTAAAAGGCCAAGCATAGTTAATTTTCTAGAAGCTCATCCCGGTGCCAGAATCCTCCAAACTCTGCGACGAAATCCTCGATGAAGTAGTGGGGTCTAACACTGCAACTGCAGAAATCCCTATTTGGCGAATGTTTTTTGATGGTACATCAAGAACAGGACCTAAAGAAAATATTGTGGCCGGAGTTGGCGTCGTGCTCGTGTCACCTGATCATCTAGTTATACATCGTACATATTCTCTCGTGGAACCATGCACCAACAACGTAGCCGAATATAATGCCCTATTAATCGTCCTACAACTGGCCAAAACAACTGGGAGTTGACTATCTAGAAGCTTACGGCGCTTTCAAGCTAATAGTTAGTCAGGTCCAAGGGGATATGAAGTTCGTTACGAAGATCTCATCCCCTATCAGAGAGCAACAATCGAGTGGCGTCTACTTTCGCTGGATTCTTCATCGAGCACGTGCCTCGACTACAGAATATAAAAGCAGATGCTCTAGCCGGTCTCGCTGCTTCCTTGACCGTCCCTACCAATACTCAGCAGTCGATCACAGTGTCTGGTCGAGAACTATTATGTGTAAAAAATGCCTTGCATATTCATCACAGTTACAAAATGGAAACAAACGTCGATGTTAAAGACTGGAGATTCCTTTCATAGACTACGCCGTCTATGGGATCCTCCCCGAGGACCCGAAGGAAGTAGTGTCTATCTAAAGGCGATCCCTCAGATTTTACTACGACACAGCTACCAAAGTGCTATACCGACGCTCTTACGACAGGCTACTGTTACGATGTTTATCAGACACAGAAGCCAAATATGCACTCCGGGAGGCTCACGACGGAGTTTGTGGTGCACATCAACCAGGCCACAAATTACAAGATCGTCTCAAACGAATGGGTTATTATTGGACCACAATGATAGCAGATGCTGTTGAATATGCAAAAAAGTGTAGAGTCTGTCAGTTCCATGCCGATTTCATTCATCAACCTTCGGAGTTTCTACACCCGACGGCAGCATCTTGGCATTTTGAAGATTGGGGCATGGACGTCATAGGACCATTCAGTCCGCCATCTTTCAGAGGACATCGGTTCATCCTAGCCATAACCGATTACTTTTCCAAATGGGCGGAAGCTATACCGCTCACCAAAGTGAAGGCGTCAAACATGATCAGTTTCATCAAACATCACGTTATCTACCGCTTCGGCCTACCTCGCAGGATCATCCATGATAATGGTCCACAATTCGCAAGCCTTGCATTCTATTAGTTCTGCGACAGGAATCGAATCCAGAACGTAGCCTCTACTGCCTACAATCCAGCGGCTAATGGGCTAGCAGAAGCTTTCAATAAAACCATCATTAAACTTCTCAAGAAATTCGTGTCTTGAAACAAGCGCAATTGGAATAAGAAGCTCGGCGAATGTCTATGGGCCTATCGTATAATGGTCCGGACTCCAACATGCAGTACGTCATTCTCTCTGGTTTATGGGAGCGAAGTAGTTCTTTTCCCTAGAAATCTAGATTCCTTTTCTTCGAGTAGCCTTACCCAGCGAGTTGACTACCGAAGAAAGCTACGTCTGCGACTCCAGGAGCTCGAAGCACTAGACGAAAAATGCTTGTTAGCTCAGCAGCGCATTGAGCTATACCAAGCATGTCTTTCCAGGGCCTTCAATAAAAAGGTGAAGGAAATAATCTTCCAAGTCGGTGATCTAGTCTTAGCAGTAAGAAGACCAATGGTCATGACGCACAAAACAAAAGGAAAATTTCAGCCTAAATGGGAAGGTCCTTTCATCATAGAATCAGTGTATTCTAACGGTGCGTACCGACTAACCAAGCCTGATGGTGACTTGCTCATGATGCCTATCAACGGCAAGTTCCTGAAGAAATACTATGTGTAACCTTTTTTTATAATGTTCACATATGTTCAGTCATGTAAATGTACAGTGCGATGTTTATGTGATTCGAAAAAATTATCTAACTATTATCCGTATTTCAAGAGTCTTGAATATGCCTTGGATAATAGGTCCTCTAAAATATTTCTCCAGTGGAATCATTCTCGTTTTTTGACTCTGTCCAAACTCGGTTTGACGAAAACAAGTCACGTCCCTATTACCTATGAATTGTTTTTCGATAATTATTTTCCCAGTGGAATAATTAAGAAATGTTTTGCCATGTCCATATAACCTATGAGCAAAGCATTCATCAAGGATAATCACGTCCATATTACCTCTGAATTATCCACTCCCACCTAATGATATACATCTTTCCATGTCCATATTACCTCTGGTCAGATATAGAACATCCCCTGCTATTATATCCATATTATCTCTACTAGCAACCTCGTTCAACTTATTATCTATATTCAAAAAAAAACTTGAACATGAAACGGATAATAGGTCCACATCAAATTCCCCAGCGGAATACCCACCGAAAATATTATTCAAACCTATTTGCTCGCATTTCCAGATGCACAAAAGGGCAATAGGTCCACAAAAAAGTCCCTCAGTGGGATGTCCTTTATCAAACACAAATGTTGTATTAGGCCCTCTAGTACAAGCACTACAGATACCACAAATAAAAGATGGAGTGAATGCATTCTGTTTATTCAAAATCAGTCACATTCATAGGAGTACATCTCCAGTAAAGGATTACACTGATTTTGTTTCATATTCCCGAAAACAACAAATTACATGACAATTCATGGATCCCTACAGTCGAGGATCATAGTTGTGTTGAGGCATATACCATTCTCTCAGCCATTTCGCATACGAAAGGTCTATTTGATTAAGGTCTTCTGCGGGGGCAGGAGGGTCAGAACTCCCAGTGCTACTACCCTCAGACTTGAGCTCCTCCTTTACAACAGTAACTCCCTCCCTGATGGGTGCCAGCTCTTCTTTTACCCCCAATTTTTGGTATCACCTCCTCCTTAACGAACGGTGACTCTTGTTTGATGAAAGGAGTTAGCATCTCCTCCTTCACAATGGTCTCAGCCTTCGGTATGGATGCTGCAAGAATCAAAGACAGAAGAGAAAGTCAGACTTAGAAACCGTAAGAAAAACTAAGTGCTGAAGGACTCTTATGCGCCCAAAGGGCTACGCCCAAAGGACTATGCGCCCAAAACAAACATATGGGCACATAACGTACAACATAATGAGGGTGCATAACATGCAAATAGCATGTGGGCACATAACATGCAAACAGCATGTGGGTGCATAACATGGCAACATGTGGGCGCATAGCACACCACAGTGTTGGCGCATGACTTCTGTAGGCGCATAAGAATGCTCACAGAAGTATGTTGCCTTAGGCGCATGCGCCCAGGCAGAAGAAAAGTCTGAACATCGCAAATTAACGCTCGAGACTTTGTTTTTCGAGGCGTAGCCTCACCCAGAATCGGGTCCTGGACTGGTGAGGACGCTGTCGCAAAAGGAGAGCCACTCGGCGCAGCCCCCTTGTTCTTTGCAGATCTCTTGGCGACCTTGGGAGACATGGTTCGTAAAGAAATGAGATAAAGAGTCTTTCGAAAGTTCTAAAGAGAGGAGAATAATGAACTTTCTCTCTCCTTCATAGCCTATTTATAGGCATGGGCCATATCCTATGCGCCCCTATTTCTATGTCCCTATGCGCCCATTGCGTACTATGCGCCCACAATGCGCCCACAATGTGCCCACATGATGATCCAGCCTCTTGCACACTATGCGACTGCCATTTGCCGACGTGGATGATGTATGAAGGATGGACCTCTTTAAATTCCACATGAATCTGTCAGTTCAGATTTTCGAGGAAGATCTCAACAGCCGTCTCTCTGACAGGCTGGCCAAACTCTATGCGCCCAAAGAGAGAGCCGTGCTATGCACCCACTACATCACAGGAAGATGGTCCATGCTTCTTTCAAAGTATTTCGAACTCGTTCAAGTATCAAAAACTTTGAAGGGGGTCTTGTAGAAGCATGAAAATTTCAGCAATGAAGCCTTATGCGCCCAAACCAATGAGAACATATGCGCCCAAGCCAATGAGGATATATGCGCCCAAGCCACCATGTGAAGGCTCTATGCGCCCAAGCTACCCTGTGAAGCTCTATGCGGCCAAGTGAAGCTCCCCTAGAAGGAGGGCGCATAGCCTGAAACAAGGCTATGCGCCCAAGCCAAAGCATTCCCTAACTCGGTCAAAGCTATGATCAAAACGTGCACCGAAGCGTACGACCACGTCGGTCCCCACGAGCAGTCGTGCACTAAAGCATGCAGCCACGTCAGCACCACGATCAACCCATGACTACGCAACTTGCATGCGCCTACATCCTATGCGCCCAAAGCAAGACCATGCGCCCATATGAAAACCAGTGTATTTTCTCATGTGGGCGCATAACATCATTCCATCTCAGAAACTACTATAAAAAGGGGTCTCATCCCTCTTTAAAATACAAAACGAAGAGCATTTTCAAGAGCCAAATTGCTGCACTTCTTGCCAGTGAGCTGAGAGTTAGCAATTTTCTTAGGTTTTCTCCCACTTTGGTAATCGGAGTGTCAACGGAGTAAAGGAGCAACTGCCGCTCGATCTCCATCGTCCCATTCCCCAGAATTCTTTTTTGTACTCGGGGATCCTCAGCGCAGGATCTCTCAGGCATACTCGATTTGTGGTGCCTTGCGCCAATAAAGAAAAGACAGCATTTCTTCTTCTTTTTGTGTGTGTCCACAAACGTCTCTGCATCTGTTCATTCAGTACCCGGCTCTTGGCAAACTCCAGACTGACCATGCCTTCTGGAGCAGAAGCGATCATAGAAACTCGTACGATCTCCCACAAGTCTGGTAATGTACACAGCAGCCATAGTCCATGGACCTCGTCGTCGAACTTGACTCCCATCAAAGATAGCTGGTCAACCACGCCATGGAAATCACTCAAGTGATCCATAATAGACACCCCATCTTTATACCGCAAACCCATCATCGTCCGGATCAGGAACAACTTGTTTACCCCGATCTTCTTCGCGTACAAAGATTCTAGCTTATCCTATAACGTCTTCGCGTGCTCAATATTGGCAACGTGGTTGTACACGTTCTCGTCAATGAACTGTCTGATATATCTGCACACCTGTATGTGCTCGAAATTCTAATCCTCCTCGAATTTATCAACTGGTCGCTCGGAAGCAAATACGGGCAGATGCAGCTTCTTGACAAATAGCAAATCTTTTATCTTGCTCCGCCAATAATGATAGTTGGTGCCATTTAGGTTCACCATGCGCACCAGCTTCGCGTCCGTCTCTCCTCTCTGGTTTTCCTGTCAACTCCTGACACCCTTCTAAATTCTAGAACCTGGCTCTGATACCACTTTGTTGGGAAATAAGCGTGAAAACCTTTTCCCAAACTAGAGAGTACCTACGAGAGAACCGAGCAATACAACGCACGAACCAAACACCAAACATAATCCACGCAGACAGAGAGAATTTTTGATGTGGAAAACCCTTACGGAAAAAACTACGGGACGATCGGAGTCCAACCCTTGAGAAGCCTTTACTAATGAAATAAAGGAGTACACCCTCTACAAACTTTTTTCGATCTCCCACAATACTTGAAAGTAAGAATAATTGATTACAAGGCTACGAAGAAGAAAGACGATGAGTAGAGATTACCCGAACACGATCCCCCTTCGAATACGGCCTTCAATCCTCCTTTTTCTCTCCCAAAGTTGCAATGGCACTCTTGCCTCTTTTCTCTCTATTTTCTTCAGTGTTGTGTTGTGATTAGGGTTAGGAAAAACCATGTATAAACCCCCTAATCCGCAGCAAAACTTGGACCGTAGGCTACGATCCAACAATATAAAAATATCCTGAAATCAGCATCAGCCCGTCGACACAGAGTTCGGCCAGAACTCTGTGTTTTCATGACAGAACAGTTCTGGAACCAAGGGGGCAGAGTACGACCAGAACTCTGCCTCCCCTGCTCCAGAAAGTACTCTGGTAGCTCCCAAGCTTCTTTTTTGTCTCCCAATGGCCTCGTCACCTCCCCGAGCTTCTCTGACACACAGACGACGCTCATTGTACTCCGGGGTCTTCGTCACATAGGTTGGGAACCCCTCCCACTCCAACAGATGTCACCATTGTCGAAGAGGTTACAAAAGAGGCAGATTAAGAATGAGCTGGGAAGCACGATCCAGAGTACTGTCTGTTTGCCTAGTTTGACGACCTCCTGTGGGTATAGACTTCCTATGAGTCATTTTGACAAACACCTTGTGGGGAGAAGATTTTCTCTCCATCCAAGGGGCAGGAGGAGTGTTGGCGATGATGATCATGTTCCCCGATGGGATGCGGCACTTTTGATGAGGTGAATTATGCCTACTGGCATACTCATCGAAGGATTCCTTGACGGCAATGGATGCTCATGAGGTGGTCTTCTTGGACTTCTCGGGGAATTTATGGGATAACGGGATGAGTTGGAGGGGTCGAACCAGAAGTAGTAGTTGTCATCGAAGAATACGATGACAATGTGGTTCTCCTGACGGGTCCTGCGTACCGACGAGGTAGCGAAGGCATCATTGTAGATGAGGTCCAACCACCAGGGGTAGGACTTTACCTCTTTCTACACCATGTCGCTAGTCTTGAAGCCATGAATAGGGAAAGAGGTTGACGGATTGGGAAATGATATATTCGGAAGAGGATGACGATAGTCGTAGGAGGAGGAAGGACAATAGTAGTGCTTGCTTGGTCGAGAGAAGAAGAATATGAGTGAGGACTGAGAAGAGAGAGGTGTGGGAGTTGGGAGGAGTTATCAAAAATATAGGGGAAAACAAAGGCAAATTTTAAATGTACATCCAAATTTAGGCTAGTTTAGGATTGGAGTTAGTCCAGTTTAGTTTAGAAGAACGTTTATTCAGGACAACCATTTTTTACTAGGGACTGCCCACACCCACCCCCCAAAACCCTCCTAAATTAGTCATTCTAACTTCTACGTTCTCTCTCTTCAAAATCCTTTCTCTCCTTCTCCACCACCTCCAATTGAAAACCCTAAACTTTTTTCCTTCTCCACATCCTCCAATTATAAACATCAATCAATCTTAAGATTAACATCCAAAGCTTCCTTCACTTCAAAATCCTAAACATCTTCCTTCTCCATCTTCGATCTTCATTTCTAATTTTATGTTTTTTTTTAATTTTATTTTCATAAATCTTCTTTCCAGTTCTTGTTGATGTCCAAATGCCATAGTGTAGTAACATAAATAGATTTAGAACGAACTTTGAGCAAAAATTTGAAGTTTATAAGCCATTTTAGGGTTTCTAAGTCAGGACTGTAAAAAAAACATAAAGTCATGTATGTCGTCAGGACTACATAATTTTTTACAATCCTATATGTTGTCAGAACTCTATAAATTTTCTACAGCCCTGAATACATCAAGAACTCTAAATAATTTGTCTTATATTCCTTCACACATTTCTCAAGCCAGTAGTAATGTAACAACCTATTCAAGTTTAATCCCAATTGTTGGGCACGATAAAACATTAGAAGGCTATTTATAAGGGCATAGACAAACTTTATCAGGGCTAGCCCAAATCTAATTTTTGGTTATTTACAAGTTTGCCATTGGAAAAAATACTTAGGGCTAGCCCAACTCTAGGTATATAAGTCAATATTTTTTTTCTCTCGTCTCCTTCCTTAACACATCCAAAGAAGAAGAAGAAGAAGAAGCAGAATATGGGATGGGTTTTCTTCTCATCTTTTTCTTCTTCTCTACCATTTTCATCCCCACCATCTCCATCAAAACTTTAGTTTACTTCTCATTCCCAATTTCGATGGCACCCAAAGGCACCTCACAAACAATGTACAAATCCTAATATTGGTGGGTGAACAAACAATGTACAAATCCTTTAGTGGGTGAACACGACATTCCTTCCGAAGCAGTCTCGGTTACTCCCCGATCGACAAAACCCTATCTTGGCAGTCCTAAGATCGACAAAGTCGACTTTTTACTTCTCATTCCCAATTTTCATGCCACCCAAAGGCTCCTCACAAACAATGTACAAATCCTAATATTAGTGGGTGAACAAACAATGTACAAATCCTTGGTGGGTGAATACGGCATTCCTTCCGAAACAGTCTCGGTTACTCCCCGACCGACAAAATCCTATTTTGGCATTCCTAAGATCGACCAAGTCGACTTTAGGGTTTATTTACTGTAGAAGCATAAAAAATTCAGCAAATGAAGCCTTATGCGCCTAAGCCGATGAGGACATATGCGCCCAGGTCATCCTGTGAAGCTCTATGCGCCCAAGTCATCCTATGAAGCTCTATGCGCCCAAGTCGTCCTGTGAAGCTCTATGCGCCCAAGCCACCCTGTGAAGGAGGGCGCATAGCTTGAAACAGGGCTATGCGCCCAAGCCTAACTCGGTCAAAGCCATGATCAAAACGTGCACTAAAGCACACGGCCACGTCAGTCTCCACGAGCAGTTGTGCACCGAAGCATGCGGCCACGTCAACACCACGACCAACCCACGATCTCGCTGCCTGCATGCGCCTATACGCTATGCGCCCAAGCAGGACTATACGCCCACATGAAAACTAGTGTGTTTTCCTCATGTGGGCGCATAACATCATTCCAGCTCAAGAACGACTATAAAATGGGGTCTCATCTCTCTTTAAAACACAGAACGGAGAGCATTTTCAAGAGCCAAATTGCTGCACTTCTTGCCAGTGAGCCGAGAGTTAGCAATTTTCTTAGGTTTTCTCCCGCTTTTGTAATCGGAGTGTCAATGGAGTAAAGGAGCAACTGCCGCTCGATCTCCATCGTCCCATTCTCCAGAATTCTTTTTTGTACTCAGGGATCCTCAGCGCAGGATCTCTCAGGCGTACTCGATTTGTGGTGCCTTGCGCCAATAAAGAAAAGACAGTGTTTCTTCTTCTTTTTATGTGTGTCTACAAAAATGGCGACTCTGCTGGGGACTACTTTTTCCTCTGACGAGAAGGTGGTGACGCAATCCGATACCGACAAAGTGGGAAGCACTCAGAAGATGCTGATCGTAAAGTTCGATCAGCAGGCGTTTGATGAGATGCTCTCGAAGGATGGCTGTACTCCCTCAAAATCAGCGAAGCCAAACAAGTCTCGCAAGACTTGGCTTCCGAAGGCTCGCTATGCATATCCTGCTAGTGTCATAGCAGATATGCAACTGGAGGACTATGTCACATGGGCGCATGACTCTGCCACAGAAGCTCTCCAAATGGAAAAGGCTCACACCGTTCCGGGCTCTACTAGCCCAGTGACTTCTTTCCTGCACAACCGACAATAGAGTGTTCGACGCTCGAGACTTGGCAAAAAAAAGCACTATGATGCCAAGAATCGGGGTGTTCGACACTCTGGGCAAACCCAGCAAGGCTCACAAACGAAGGAGGCGAAGCTGGAAGAAAACAGCGCTGCTCCACCAAGCATGTGCCCAAAGCTATGCTTCCAAGGGGATGTTTGGACCCTAAAGTCGCCATGCACCGCCTGAATATTTCGTCTAAAGCTAAGCCAGTGAAGCAGCAACAACTACGATTCCGACCAGATGTCATGGAGGCCATCGAGAATGAAGTCAAGAAGCTCATTGCTAGTGGGTTCATTCGTGAAGAACAATACCCTGACTGGGTTGCCAATATCGTTCCAGTCATGAAAAAGAACGATAAAGTTCGATTCTGTATCGATTACCGTGATTTGAACTCTGCATGCCCGAAAGACGAGTTCCCACTACCGATCACCGACGTAATGATCGATAATATTTGCGGCTTCGAGCGGATGTCCTTCATGGATGGGTTCTCAGGCAACAACCAGATCAAGATGTTCTCCGACGACGAGAAGCACACATCTTTTCGAACACCGTTGGCGGTATACTGCTATACGGTGATGCCCTTCGGATTGAAAAATACAGGGGCGACATACCAACAAGCCATGAACACAATTTTTCACAATTATTTGTGCAAAACAGTGGAGTGCTACGTAGACGATATTGCAGTTAAAAGTCGTCTCAAGGGCAACCACCTCCAAGACTTGAGAACGGTGTTTGAACTAATGCGTGCACACCAACTCAAGATGAATCCAACCAAGTCTTTTTTGTGAGTCTCCAGCGGCAAGTTCCTTGGTTTCATCATCACTTCAAAGGGTATACATCTTGACCCGGAGAAAGTGAAGGCTATTCTCGATATGCATCCTCCAAGAAACCTCAAAGAGCTACGCGGACTACAAGGAAGGCTAGCCTACATCAGACGATTCATTTCAAACCTTTCTGGAAGATGTCAACCATTCACTCAGCTCATAAAGAAAGGCGTATCTTTCGTCTGGACTGAACAATATCAACGCGTATTCGACGACATCAAGGCGTATCTCACAAGCCCTCCAGTATTGGTAGCTCCAATAATGGGGAAGCCTTTCTTACTATATGTCCGCGCTATGGACCATTCTCTTAGCGCCCTATTAGCTCAGAAGAATGAAGGCGGCCATGAACAGAAAATCTACTACCTAAGCCGCACAATGGTGGATGCCGAACACAGATACACACCAGTGGAGAAGGAATGCCTTGCACTGGTATTTGCCATCCAGAAGACACGCCACTATGTGTTTGGACAGACTATCCACATCATATCTAAAGTCAATCCCATGACTAAACCGGGTTCTCTCAATTCCCGTTTAGCTATATGGGCAATGTTGTTGACTCCATACGATATGCTCTTCGTTTCTCAGAAGGTAGTAAAAGGCCAAGCATTAGCTGATTTTCTAGCAGCTCATCCAGTGCCAGAATCTTCCAAACTCTACGACGAAATCTTCGATGAAGTAGTGGAGTCTAACACTGCAACTGAAGAAATCCCCATTTGGTGAATGTTCTTTGACGGTGCATCAAGAACAGGACCAAAAGAAAATATTGTGGCCGAAGTTGGCGTCGTGCTTGTGTCACATGATCATCTGGTTATTCATCGTGCATATTCTCTCATGAAATCATGCACCAACAACGTGGCCGAATATAATGCCCTATTAATCGGTGTACAACTGGCAAAACAACTGGAAGTTGACTATCTAGAAGCTTACGGCGATTCCAAGCTAATAGTTAGTCAGGTCTAAGGGAATTATGAAGTTCGTCACGAAGATCTCATCCCCTATCACAGAGAAACAATCGAGTTGGCATCTACGTTCGCTGGATTCTTCATCGAGCACGTGCCTCGACTACAGAATATAGAAGCAGATGCTCTAGCCGGTCTCGCTGCTTTCTTGACCGTCCCTACCAATACTCAGCAGTCGATCACAGTGTCTGGTCGAGAACTATTCTGTGTGAAAAATGCCTTACATATTCATCACAGTTACACAACGGAAACAAACGTCGATATTAAAGACTGGAGATTTTCTTTCATAGACTACGCCGTCTATGGAATCCTCTCCGAGGACCCGAAGGAAGCAGTGTCTATCCAAAGGCGATCCCTCAGATTTTACTACGACACAGCTACCAAGATGGTGTACTGACGCTCTTACGACGGGCTACTGTTACGATGTCTATCAGACACATAAGCCAAACATACACTCCAGGAGGCTCACGACGGAGTTTGTGGTGCACATCAACCGGGCTCCAAATTACAAGATCGCCTCAAACGAATAGGTTATTATTGGCCCACAATGATAGCAGATGCCGTTGAATATGCAAAAAAAGTGTAGGGCTTGTCAGCTTCACGCCAATTTTATTCATCAACCTTCGGAGTTTCTACACCCGACGGCAGCATTTTGGCCTTTTGAAGCCTGGGACCTGGACGTCATATGATCAATCAGCCCGCCATCTTCCAGAGGACATCGGTTCATTCTAGCCATAACGGACTACTTCTCCAAATGGGCGGAAGCTATACCGCTCACCGAAGTGAAGACGTCAAACGTGATCAGTTTTATCAAACATCACGTTATCTACCACTTCGGCCTACCTCGCAGGATCATCCATGATAATGGTCCACAATTCGCAAGCCATGTATTCTATCAGTTCTGCGATAGGAACTGAATCCAGAACGTAGCCTCTACTGCCTACAATCCTGCGGCTAACGGGCTAGCATAAGCCTTCAATAAAACCATCATAAAACTTCTCAAAAAGTTCGTGTCTTCAAACAAGCGTGATTGGAATGAGAAGCTCGACGAGTGTCTATGGGCCTATCGTACAACGGTCCGGACTCCAACAGGCAGTACACCATTCTCTCTGGTTTATGGGAGTGAAGCAGTTCTTCCCCTAGAAATCCAGATTCCTTCCCTTCGAGTAGCCCTAGCCGGCGAGTTGACTACCGAAGAAAGCTACCGTCTGCGTCTACAGGAGCTTGAAGCACTAGACGAAAAATACTTGTTAGCTCAGCAGCGCATTGAGCTATACCAAGCACGCCTTTCCAGAGCCTTCAATAAAAAAGTGAATAAAAGAATCTTTCAAGTCGGTGATCTAGTCTTAGCAGTGAGAAGACCAATGGTCATGACGCACAAAACAAAAGAAAAATTTTAGCCTAAATGGGAAGGTACTTTCATCATAGAATCAGTGTATTCTAACGGTGCGTACCGAACCTGATGGTGACTTGCTCATGATGCCTATCAACGGCAAGTTCCTGAAGAGATACTATGTGTAGCCTCTTTTACATAATGTTCACATATGTTCAGTCATGTAAATGTACAGTACGATGTTTATGTGGTTCAAAAAATTATCTAACAATTATCCGTATTTCAAGAGTCTTGAATACGCCTTGGATAATAGGTCCTCTAAAATATTTTCCCAGTGGAATCATTCCCGTTTTTGACTCCGTCCAAACTCAGTTTGACGAAAACAAGTCACGTCCCTATTACCTCTGAATTATTTTTCGATAATTATTTCCCCAGTGGAATGATTCAGAAATGTTTTGCCATGTCCATATAACCTCTGAGCAAAGCATTCATCAAGGATAATCATGTCCATACTACCTCTGAATTATCCACTCCCACCTAACGTTATATATCTTTCCACGTCCATATTACCTCTGGTCAGATATAGAACATCCTCTGCTATTACGTCCATATTACCTCTACTAGCAGCCTCGTTCAACTTATTATCTATATTCAAAAAAAACTTGAATATAAAATGGATAATAGGTCCACATCAAAATTCTCCAGCGAAATACCCACCAGAAATATCTTTGCTACGTCCACATTACCTCTAGTTCTTATATTTCACAAAACCACATTCACTTTGAAAAGATTCTTTATTCCTTACGTCTATCAAGAGACGAAAAAAAGGTACAAGAGCCGTGACGGCTGAAAAAAAAGAGTTATAAAGAATCTAAGGGATACATAGGCGATTGATGTTGTCCCTTAGAACCGCGATTTCAGCTTCAGACTTCGCGGTAGCTCGACGACGCGCCTCTTCTTGGCGAGCAGCTTCATCATCGAAAAGGATCAGACTCAGATGCTCTTCCTCCAACTTTGCCAGTTGTTCTTCTAAATGGGAGGAAGTGGAGGCAGTCATGGCAGCCTGAGCCAAATAATCCTCCTGTTCAGATGTTGCCGCCCTTAAGTCGGCTTCCAGTTGGGCGATCTCGTTCTGGATCTGCGCAATATGATTATACCTCTCGGTGATCTGTGCAGCCAGTTTGTTCTTCGAGGCGGCACGTGCCTCACTTGCAACGTTGAGCTGACCATACTGGTCAGCCAATTCGCCGATCTCTCGAACAAGGGCGTCCTTCCTTGCCTGGAAAGTAGCCTTCTCCTCCGCAAGAGCCATGATCAAAGCTTCGTCTTCTATGCGAAACAGCGACGTCGGGCTCCGCTGCTTGGCGTCCCGGAACCTGGCCACATGACTCTCCAGGTCATTCAGAACTTTTCTCAGAGTATTGGCCTGCTCTTCATAACTGACAATGCTCTCGAGGGCCGCCACTTGGCATTCGGCAACAGCCTTCATAGGGCCAAAGGCAGCATTCCGATTCAGGACTCCAGGAAGCTTCACTTTCAGCACAGAGTAGAAAGCTTTGACGACGTCCTGGGCCATCTCATCATCTTCAGTGGAGGTCGTCAGAGAGGAGGCTTGGAGAGTTTCTTCCGCTCCAGGAAGGGATACCTGACAAGAAGTCGAACCTGACAGAGAAAATATATATATACATCAGTAACCAAAAAAAAGAGGGAGAGAAATACGAAAGAGTTGTAATTTCGTACCTTCGGCTTGCTCAACTCTAGCCTGGGCTACGCCATCAACCTTGGCTTCAGGGAAACCAAGAGCAGGCTCAGACTTTTCAAGAAGAACAATATCAAGGCCCTGAGCGGCATCGGACCTAGTTTCTTCCACAATCTCAGCCAGAATAGGAGCAGATTCAGCAACGGCCCCCTCAGCAGGCTGCTCAACCTCTCTTTCTGTAGCCGATACCGGCTCTCTAACAGCTCCCCCCGCACCAGCAAAATTGGAGGAGCCGGGAACAACTTCTGTCCCTTCCCCAATGGCGGGGACTATCTTCGCGAGGGGTTCCTTCCCCTTGTCTACAAGGGAACATACAGTCGTGGTCAGCCTCACGAGGAGCACGCAAAATCGAAGTCGAAAAATCTCATCCGAAGAGAGGCGCAAAGATGACATACCCGCAGGAGGATGAGCAGATTGGACTTGGTTTTCGTCCAACTCTTTCATTGCAGCTCCTATTGCAGACATATCCCCCACAGATATGTCATAGAAGAGACTGATCTTCTGATCGCCGTCATGGTCGGTGCCTTCGCCCTGATCACCCCGTCGCTCAGGTATTACAGCTGAAGAAGACCCGCCTCCATCTATCAGTCGAGGACGAGCAGGGGACTTTGTCATCACATCCACCTCCTCAGACGAGGAGGCACCTACCTCAGCTGCAACTTCGGGGTCCTGTGCAAAGGACAAACGCAAAGGTGAGAAAGCTTCCAAAGGCTTGACCAAAACGGCTATGGAGTCTAGAAAGGAATCTACCTCCCGAATAATAACAGCCCCTGACGCCGTTCCTCATTTTCCAGTTTGCCGGAAGGATCTCCTCAAGGGAGGCGAGCTAGCACCCACTTCCTTGGCTCTCCTCAGGGCGACAGTTTTCTTCTTCCGCTTTAAGGTTGGCTCCTGGGCCAATTCAGTTGAAGCTTTCCTCTTCTGAGGAGGATTTAGAGGAGAAGAGTCATCATCTTTCGTGTCATCCTTTGGAGACACTGTTGGCTCCCTAAAGATAGCTTTTGGCCGCGATACTACGGCCGGCTTCACAGTGGGAACAACACTCTCCTTCTTACGGCCCTTCGATGCCTTTTTCGCAGGAAGGGGGCCAAACCGAGTTCCAGTATCAAGCTCTGTTCACGATCATACCGGGGATGAAAAGTATTGATCTGGATATAAAATTTGGCGGCAGCATAGCACAAATAGGTCTCAGGCTTATCCAAGGACAGAGTGAAGACTGTCCCCATGCACCCGGCACTGTAATACATCCAAGCACGCGCCCCGTCAATTAAGCTGCCTATCGACTCCAAGTGCAGGCTAGCATTCCCTAAGAGGAGCTGGCTGTAGGCAAACTGCCGCACGAAACGTCTCGGCAGATATGGCTCCAGATAGACATGATTCCTATTTCGGAGCACCAAATGCGATGGTCTAATAGACTGAAGCCAGTGAAGCACCCCAGCAGTCAAACTAGAGACGTGAACTTCCTCATCCACTAAGATATCTCCCGCATTACCGCTGCTAGACGGAGGGGATACTCTAAAGAACTCATAGTTTTGCAAGAAGCCCAAAGCCTTTCTGCAAGCAGGTACACCAGTGACGTCCCAATCTGCATCGTGAAATCTATGAGGAAAGGCGTCTCCTGCCAAAGAGTCTGCCACTGGCCCAGCATTCATCAGGGTAGGACAATGCAGTAGCAGCCACCCCATCAAGAAGTGATACAGAAGTTCGGTCTGGACAAAGTTGGCCCTGCCGTCAGAAGTCACCGCATTCCTGACAAAGTCCCGCAGACCTCGTCCAGTGGCACAGACCATCGCAGGAAGCAATACAAAACGGTATCCGAATGCCAGCTTCACAGTCGGAAGTATCATACCCCAGCTTATTCTCTCAATGTCCGGAAACTATGCAGTCACGAAGCCAGATCATTAAGAAAGCTGCTAGCACAGCTTTCTCTGACAACGGATATTCAGCTTGACGGAAGTAATGGCCGATTGGGGACTCAGGATCATCACTGTCCTCAGTATCCACCGTCTTATAATCTGTCATCCAGACTTCTATATCGGACTTGGTCATAGATTTTAAGATCGAAAAGGAGGCCGGATCTTCCCCTTCTCCTTGAACGAAAATGTAGCCCATCCAAGCTCTCGTATGGGGATTGGCCCCCTCGGTCCTCCTTTTCTTATTAATCCTATGACAGATAAGGAGGTGGTAGAGCAATTCCTTTTACACATCAATTATCTCGGAGTTTTCATTCTCTAGATCCCGGAGATCTTCATCGTAAGGCACGTACTCTTCATATGGCTCCGTGCCCCAGGGAAGCTTCGACACTTCCTGCATCTTATGGAGAGCCAATCCTATCTCCCCACCCGGAGTAAAAATGGTACACGTGTGAAGGTTATATAACTCTGTCAAAGAGACAAACATTGGCCAGTTGACCCTTACACCATACTGAGTGGCCCTAATAGCATAGTAAAGGCCATCAGTCTTCAGGGTGGCTTCATACGTGGAAAGCACCCAGCCAGTGAGATTGCTCCAGAATGAAGATGGAAACCTCCAGCCCTCCATCCGCATCTTTCTTGCGGGATACGACACATCCCCCATCATCATCAAATTGCAAAGCGTGTCAGCGGCATAAGGATGGAGGTTAGTCGGGATGTCGTTCACTACGACACCAGGTTGCAATCCTCTCGTAGAATAAAATACAGAGCCCCGAACACACTTAAAAGTGTCCTTCTTCCGATCGCCTGAGTTGAACTGTATTCTTCCAGAGAACCCCGGGGAGCTCAGGAGTCAGCTCCCACTTTATCTGTCGTCGCCCGGCTATGACAGTAAAAGCAGACAAAGGATATTGACGCTCCATCGACGGTAGCCATATCCTCTGATTGTTCGGACAGATCACCATTGGGTTTCTCAAGCGTATGGTCTCGCCATCTTCAAACCCCATACTATCACCAAACAGGAAGTACGGCTTCTTGAAACAATGTGCCCCTCCACGTACGAACTTCTCACCATTAATCATCTGCCTCAAGAAGGTCTTTTCCTGTTCAAGTATGGCGAGTGTCCATTCCGTAGGCTGGTTTTGACTGATCGTGGCTTGAACCTTGTTGATCATATTCATTATGAGACTAGTACCGAGGACTTGATAGGCAGAGCCGAAAGGGATTCCCTCAAGCTTCGGGACAAACATATTTACTGCAACGACAGAAGAAAAAATCAGACTCAGAAACCGCAGGAAAAACTAAGTGCTGAAGGACTCTTATGCGTCCAAAGGACTATGCGCCCAAAACAAACATGTGGGCGCATAACATACAACAGTACGTGGGCGCATAACATGCATCATCATGTGGGCGCATATCATGGCAACATGTGGGCGTATAGCACACCACAGTGTTGGCGCATGACTTCTGTAGGCGCATAATGATGCTCACAGAAGTATGTTGCCTTAGGCGCATGTGTCCAGGCAGACGAAAAGTCTGAGCGTCGCAAATTAACGCTCGAGACTTCATTTTTTGAGGCGTGGCCTCACCCAGAATCGGATCCTGGACTGGAGAGGACGTTACCGCAGGAGAAGAGCCACTCGGTGCAGCCCCTTGCCCTTCGCGGATCTCTTGGCGACCTTGGGAGACATGGTTCTTAAAGAAAGAAGATGAAGAGTCTTTGTGAAAGTTATAAGAGAAGAGAATAATGAACTTTCTCTCCTTCAGAGCCTATTAACAGGCATGGGCCATACCCTATGCGCCCCCTATATTCTATGTGCCTATGCGCCCATTGCGCAGTATGCGCCCACAATAGCCTATGCGCCCACGTGAAGGTCCAGCCTCTTGCATACTATGCGACAGCCACTTGCTGACGTGGATGACGTATGAAGGATGGACCTCTTCAACTTCCACCCCGACGAATCTGTCAGTTCAGATTTTCGAGGAAGATCTCAACAGTCGTCTCCCTGACAGGCTGGCCAAATGCTATGCGCCCAAAGAGAGGGCCGTACTATACGCCCACTGCATCACAAGAAGACGGTCCATGCTTCTTTCAAAGTATTTCGAACTCGTTCAAGTATCGAAAACTTTGAAGGGGGCCTTGTAGAAGCATGAAAAATTCAGCAAATGAAGCCTTATGTGCCCAAGCCGATGAGGACATATGCGCCCAGGTCATCCTGTGAAGCTCTGTGCGCCCAAGTCATCCTATGAAGCTCTATGCGCCCAAGTCGTCCTGTGAAGCTCTATGCGCCCAAGCCACCCTGTGAAGGAGGGCGCATAGCTTGAAACAGGGCTATACGCCCAAGCCTAACTCGGTCAAAGCCATGATCAAAACGTGCACTGAAGCACACGGCCACGTCAGTCTCCACGAGCAGTCGTGCACCGAAGCATGCGGCCACATCAACACCACGACCAACCTACGATCTTGCAGCCTACATGCGCCTACACCCTATGCGCCCAAGGCAGGACTATGGGCCCACATGAAAACTAGTGTATTTTCCTCATGTTGGCGCATAACATCATTTCAGCTCAAGAACGACTATAAAAAGGGGTCTCATCCCTCTTCAAAATACAGAACGGAAAGCATTTTCAAGAGCCAAATTGCTGTACTTCTTGCCAGTAAGCCGAGAGTTAGCAATTTTCTTAGGTTTTCTCCCACTTTTGTAATCTGAGTGTCAAAGGAGTAAAGAAGCAACTGCCGCTCGATCTCCATCGTCCCATTCCCCAGAATTCTTTTTTGTACTCGGGGATCCTCAGCGCAGTATCTCTCAGGCGTACTCGATTTGTAGTGCCTTGCGCCAATAAAGAAAAGATAGCATTTATTCTTCTTTTTGTGTGTGTCCACATTTACATCTTGATAATCGAGTGAAATATAGTCCCCGTGATCGTAGCCCATTGGAAACGATAGAGCACCCCGACGCAGTGGCGCAGGTTCGAGTCTTCTTGGAGGCATGCCTCCAAGCACCACTAAGAAGTGGACACCCTAAAAAAAGATAATAGAGTGAAATATATATTTTAGGGTTTTTTTATGCATTGTTTGTGAGAAAGAATGAAATAAATATTTTAAGGTTTATTTTCATGCATTCTTTGTGAGAAATGGAAATGGTGAGGATGAAAATGGTGGAGAAGGAAACTAGAATTTTGGTGGAAATAGTGGAGAGGAAAACTAGGGTTTATTTCTATGCATTCTTTGCCATCCAAATTGGAAACGAGAAGGAAACTAGGGTTTTGATGGAGATTGTGAGGATGAAATGGTGGAGAAGAAGAAGAAGAAGAAGAATATGAGAGGAAAAGTAGGGTTTTGGAAGAGAGAGTGAAATATTCAAATGAAGCTCAAAATTTGGTTTTGGGAGGTATTGTGTTGGGACAACCCAAAGAGTAAAAAATTGGACTATCATGAGTAATTTCCCCTCAAACTAGGACTAGCTCCAATCCTGACTAGCCCTAACAAAGTTTGGCTATGCCCTTATAACTATGTATTTGCAAAGTAGGAATTTGAAATCTACGGGGCCACCATGCATGGCCCTGTAGATTTCAGTTTCTTGCAGAAGAAGCGGTCGAACAACGAATACAGACTTCCCAAAGAAATGCTGGCCAAGAAGAGAGAAGCAAGCCATTTTTAGTGTTGCTATCACTTGAGCTAGTGCCTCCAGACCTACACCTACTCCATCTAGACCCTGTTGGTCCATACATTTCCTTGGCATCCACATATAATAAACAGATACTTCATATGTATCCAGCACTTGTCACAGCAAGAACAACCAAGAAAGCTGCTCCAGCAATCAGAGTTGTCAATGGCAACAAGAAGCTGCTTCATGCTGGCAAGGCTGGCTTGGCTCTGGCAACTAGAAGCTATTTAAAATTATCGTTTATAGGAGTTATGAATCTTAGGACTGTCAAAAAATTTAACGGTCCTAACTATAACTGTCAAATATTTTGGCAGTCCTTGGTTACAGTAACTTTTCACTATGACTATCAAAATTTTTGACAGTCCTAGCTATATCCAGGATTGTCAAAAATTTTGACAGTCCTTCCAATTGGTTAGACTGTCAAAAAATTTAACAGTACATCATCGTCCCCATCGCGACTATGACTAAATTTCGGAATTTTGAAACCCTAAAATGGGTTTGAAACATAAAAAATATGTCCAAAATGATTCATAAACCAATTTTTAGTGCTCCAATTGAATAATATGTTTGGTTTCAAAAAGAAATATTGGCTTTAGGGTTTAGGATTTTGGAATTTGGGAGAGAAATGAAGAAGAAAACAAACAAAAAACAAAATTGTCTTATATACTATGTAGTGGGATGCCCCTAACATTTTTATAGTGGCACACTTGTAAATAAATAAGTAATGGATAGTTCTGAGTAATTTTGGATGTGCCTCTATAAATTGTCAAAACAAAAACCTTCGTGAGAAAATGAAATAATTTGTACCGGTTAATATTATTTATAAAAAAAACCAAATAAAAATATTAAAAAAACTGTTTTAGTAACACTTATTTAATTATTCTTACAGTAATTACCGTGTCTAACATGCAACGGTTATAGCTGTTATGAATTAGGAAATAAAAGTGTTACAAATTGTATGTTTTGGTGTAGTGCGAGTGCCTAAGTGTGTTTTTTTCTTTTCAACCGCTAATAAAAAATAATATATATACCTCTTCCTACCGTAGATCAGTGCTTAGTCCAAGTTGTCACTCCCGTTTTCTATTATACGTATTTTCAGGATACGTATACGGATTTCTGACAATTGTCAGGTGGCCCGTATTTTTACTTATCTTGCTTAGCTTAGCCTTGGTTTAAATCTTGACTTGATTGGTTCAACTTGGTTCAACATGACTTGGCTTGGCTTGGTTTGGTTTATATTGGGTTGAGATGAGAGGGGTTGCTATATAAGTCAACTTCTTCTCTCTCCTCCATTATTTGCATTTACTTCTTCATCTTCTTCATTTACTCCTCCCACCTACCAAGCCTAGGCAAGTGCAACTTGCTTCATGATGGATCTCAAGTTTTATTGTTCCATTTCCTTCCTAACTTCATTCTAAGCCTCTTTAGAACTTGACATTTTTGGATTTGATGGATGAATTCTTGTAGATCTAAGTTTGTAACTTTTCAGTTTTTCTTGGTTTTGATCTCTAAAATTTGGTTATTTTCGAAATCTAATAGTTCCATGTTGTAGGGAATTCAATTCTACCCAATTTTGACTTTTGAACCACATGATTTCGATTTCGTATGAGAAAGTTATGCCATTTTTGAGTTCATGGGTTCCCCACGCCTCTTGGTGCTGTCGGGACGATGAACAGTGCCGCGTGCAGTGTCTTCGCTGCCGCGCGCCGTGCTTGCGCGCAACGTGCGCCGTGGGCGATTTTGCCCGCGCGCAATGCGTGACTTGCGCGCCGCGCGCCCGCGCACTTCGCTGCCGCACGCCGTGCTTGTGCGCAACGTGCGCCGTGGGCAATTTTGCCCGCGCGTAATGCGTGACTTGCGCGCTGCGCGCCCGCGCACTTTGCTGTCGTGCGCCCGCGCGCCGTGCTTGCGTGCAACGTGCGTCGTGGGCGATTTTGCCCGCGCGCAATGTGCAACTTGCGCGCCGCGCGCCCGCGCGCCGTGCTTGCGCGCAACGTGCGCCGTGGGCGATTTTACCCACGCGCAATGCGCAACTTGCGCGCAGGTCACTCCAAATAACTGTTTTTGCTTCTTTGAGCTGTTTTGTAGCTAAAATCTTGAAAAACTCAAAACATGAAAGTTCTAGATCTTTTCCTTGGCTTCAAGAATATGTTATTAGTTATTTTATGCAAGTTTCTCTCAATCATGATAATGTAAGGATAGAACACGATAGTGGCCTGTTAAGGCGCACTTTTAACAAGTATCAAGTAACATAATAATTCTTGATAGTGACCCGTCGTGGTGCACTCTTGACAAGTAACTTGACAAGTAACTTGACATGATAATTCTTGATGATGGTCCGTTGTGACGCACTCTTGACTTGATAAAGTAAACCTAACATGATAATCTCGATATGTCTTGCTAAGTAAATCTTGTCTTGACACCGTGGATGTTTGTGCTTGTATAAGCTACATGTCTCGTCTTGCATCATGTCTAGGATATGAATTCCTGATTTCCACGGTCAGGAATTCATACTGAATCTGACTAGGATAATGACTAGAGTGATCAAGTAGTTCATGAAGAGATTTCCCAGCTACAGACAATCCCGTTATCTGGGCTCATTAAGTAGACTTGTAGCCTACTGACGAGTAGGGCACATTTCCAGCACACAGTCACGTGTTGCATTCTTCGTAAACGGACATTCGACCTGGTTAATCGGATGGTCTGCAGGGCTTATGGCTGTTGAGATAATCTCATTGCATCTTGCTAGTAACTAGGCCAGTGATAACCCTAGTTAGTTAAAAGTATCAAGCCGTACTCTTGATTGGCCGTGATTGATTGGATGGAGTTTATTCCAGCTTAGTCTTATCCTGATCCTGTGCAAGATTGTGACATGACATAATTATTGATGCTTGCCTTAACAATAACGATCGGGGGTCCAGTTCTGTTCAGACGAAGGGTTACAACCCCGGTCCTTGTTTGGTTTAAGGGTTGTTACCTGGCTCCCGGAGCAGTTCTGTGTCCTCTCTTCGTTTATTGTCTTATTGCGACCCCATGCCATGTTCGTCATGTTTTATCTTACCTTAATACCATGATTATTTATACTTGCCTTAACAATAACGATCGGGGGTCCAGTTCTGTTTAGGCGAAGGGTTACCACCCCGGTCTTTGTTTGGTTTAAGGGTTATAACCTGACTCCCGGAGCAGTTCTGTGACCTCTCTTCGTTTATTGTCTTCACTGTACCAATAGTATTTGAGACGGATTTCTATTCAGGTGAAGGACTGCAACCCTGGTCCTTGTTTGGTTTAAGGGTTGTGACCTGGCTACTTGAATGGTTTTCTCGTACTCAGTTTACTGTTGTTATCTCTATTATTATCAGTTCTTTATTTATTATCTTTAGTATTCTATTGTGATATGCTGGTTTTAGTTCATAAGTGAAGCCTCCTTTGTGGCACTTGCTCTTTCTGGGGTCTGACCCAGCTGGTTTTGTGTGGCCAGATATCGGAGCAGTTCCAGAGGATCCACCTGTCTTCAAGCCAGATGGTGACCACCAGGCGTAACCCTGGCAACGAGTGGGTTTCTTTTGTCCTCCCACTTATTTGTAAAATTATTCTTTTGAGACGTTTAGCCGACGAGCACGTGTCAGCTCGTATTACATCTTTATTTACTGTCTGCCTACGGACTGTAACATGATTGACAGATCCTAGGGTTGATCATGTATGACTAAACTCTTGCTAGTCCTCACATTTGTACGACTAGCTTCATGATCAGCTGAATATGTAATATTTGGGACGCCTTACGATTGTATATTTGGTGATCTTGTATCTTTTAACTTTTACTTACTTGCTTGTGATTGAGACAATAGGCTTGTTCTTGACCATAGGAGACTGATGGCTTGTAGTTAAACCCTCATGTATCTAGACAGCCGTGACCGTATAGCGAGGTGGATTGTACTTCAATATACGTAGCTGGCTATGTCTGCCCCCGCTCTCTAGTATTCTGGTTCTGGGGCTTGACATGGTTTAAGTGGTGGCCCATGCAGGTCTTGTAAATTAAGATATGTGAGGGTTTACCGAATAGATGTCTCAATCAGTATTCGTCCTTGATCTTTGATCGTATCTTCTGAATCCCTGTAATCTTGACCTGATCACATGCTTGTATCGTTGATCTGTCCTGGTCCTTCCTTATTGTTCCCTATGTCGTCTTCTTCAGCGGCATTATTCCTGGACCTGCCGATCAGCAAGGCGGAGCACCTCCTGCGGACCAGCAGCAACCTAGAGATCAAGCCCAGCATTCAGGAGTAGCCTCCAGAGTCATGCCTACTGGAGGAGAGCCACCAGTTCAGCCCGTCCAGCCTGCAGAGCCTGATGATGGCACTTTGGTGGGTCTTATCAGATCACTATTAGCCTTCCAGGATCGTCGAGGAGATGCCTTGCACCAGGCGGTGGCAGATGCTTTGACCAGAGGAGGTCATCAGGGTAATAGCGCGGCCATCAGCTTCAAGCGCTTGAACCCTCCCTTCTTCGACGGCAGTAAAGATGCGATCGCTGCAGATGCATGGCTTCAGGACACAGAGGTGATTCTAGAAGCAGCCAGGACTCCAGAGAACGAGAAGGTGGCCGTGGTGCGCCTACAGCGATTGGATCTTGCCCGCAGCTGGTGGGCGGCGCAGGCCGTTGGATTAGTGGCCCCTATTGCCTGGGCAATATTCAGGGAGAGATTCCAGACCAAGTACTTCGATGCTGTAGCTCGGTACGACCTACAGACGAGGTTCACCAATCTTAAGCAGATGGGCAGGACGGTCGACGGATATGCGGCCGAGTTTTCGAGACTCAGTCGGTTTGCTCCCACCTTGGTTGCGACCGAGTTCGATAGAGCCCAGCGGTTCCAGCAGGGGCTCCATTTAGAGATCTTGTTGGCAGTGGAACAGTTTGAGCATCAGACCTTTGATGCAGTACTGAGGGCAGCCCGGAGGCATGAATATACCTCCCAAAGGATCGTGGATAGGACCGGCGGTCGCAAGCGATCCCATAGCCAGATGAATCAGTCATCAGCACCAGCCCCGGCAGCCAGGGCTTTGACCATTGGAGCTCCGAAGCGGACGGCCTCAGTGACGTCGGTTCAGCATTCCACCCCGGCGCACCCTCAGCAGCAGAAGCAGAAGCAGACTTCCGCAGTGGGATGTTCACACTGCGGGAAGCCAGGACATGTGGTATCAGAGTGTCGCAGAGCACAGGATTTGTGCTTGGTTTGTGGTACCCCGGACCACAGGATTGGGAACTGCCCGAACAGGGGGAGTTCATCGGCCTTCTCTAGTCCTTCAGTTAGAGGACCAGTACCGGTCCAGCAGTAGCAGCAGTTGCAGTACCCGTTCCCGAGGCCATTGTCGACGCAGGCCCAGGCATTCGAGTAGCAGAGACCGCAGCAGTATGTCCAAGTCCAAGCCCTGATCCAGAGCAGGCAGAGGAATTTTCAGCAGAGGGGACCCGCACCTAGAGGGCATGGTCAAGTGCTGGCTTTGACCATGGGAGAGGAAGGAATTGCACCAGGTGAGGTGGTGGCAGGTACTATTCTCGTCAACACCTTTCCAGCTTCAGTATTATTTGATTCTGGTGCCTCACATTCATTTATGTCTGCACGATTCGCGACAAAGATAGGACTGGAGCCCGAGTCATTATCAGTAAGGCTCAATATATTTACTGGTAATGGACTTGTGGGAGTAGATAGAGTATTTTCTTCGTGTCGGATCGTAGTTAACGGTAGAGAATTCTCCGCTAGATTGATAGAGTTTCCGATGGCCGATTATGATGTGGTCTTAGGGATGGATTGGTTGAGGGACCAGTATGCTAGGATAGACTGCCATATTGGCAGGGTTATTTTTAGCATTCCAGGCGAGTCGGAGTTTTCCTTCTCCCGAGACGAAGTTGAACCTTCTCCACCAGTATTGCGGATGGCAGTAGCAGAAGCAGTTCAATTTCCCAGAGTAGTCGAGGAGTTTCCAGATGTTTTTCCAGAAGAGCTTCCAGGGATGCCGCCAGAGCGGGAGATCGAGTTTACCATCGACTTGATTCCTGGGACAGTCCCGGTGTCAGAGAGAGTCTACAGGATGGCGCCGTCAGAACTAGAGATATTGTACAAGATGATTGAAGAAATTAGAACCAAGGGATTCATTCGTTCTAGTGGATCGCCTTGGGAGCCCCGATGCTTCTTGTGAAAAAGAAGGATGGTACGTCCAGATTATGTGTAGATTATCGTACCTTGAACTCAGTGACAAACAATGTCTGTGTTTATAATTGAACCACAATTTTTTTTTCCAATCTCTTCTCTTATACTTCTTCACAGAATTCGATGATGTCGGAGTCGAACTAAGCGGCCATGGCGAAAAACAATGTCTGTGGCCTTTGCTTGGCCTTGGTTAGTTTTGATAATAAAGTATATCCCTAGGCTGTGTTCAACAATTGTGGTTAATATTTGCACATAGACATTACTTTCAGCCAACATTAGTTGTTCTGTTTTATTGTTTAAACCGTAACAAATTGTTATCATAGGAGACATAAATAAAATTTTATCAAATTTCTCTCTTTTTCCAATTCTATCCGACCCTTTTATTTACTAACCGATATAGTATCTGTGGTTCACTTGTTCTTTAGCGATTAGCACGTTGTTGGGTGAATTATTTTAGTTACTATGGGCACTCCTTTTCTATGGTGGTAACTTATTTTTTTAGCAATGTCGAGGGATGTTTTTGTAGAATTTGTATTAATTAATTCTAGAATTTCTAAGAATTTTTTTTTTCAAGAATACTAATATTTAATTTGTTTTTTTCTATATTGTTTAACACTTTGATCTTGTGGTCTACCAAATGTCTGTGTCACCGACATTTATGTTGTAGCAGCACTTATGTTGTATTACAAAGCATTACTTGCGGGCAATGAAACACTCATAGGACCTACTTGAATGCTGTAATTTTCTTCCAAGTTCCAACATGATCATTTTTCACCACTTTTGTTTTGCCAGTGTATATCTCAAGGTCACTATCACTAGAATTCTAAAACTTGGTTTTTGATACATCGTTCAATGTTCATAGACATACACACTGGAATATCATAATAAGACAAATTAGCAATTCTGGATATTCATAATTCAGTTGTGAAATACTTGTATTTGATTACTTAGTATATAGGTGTAGAGCATTTTATTTGGTGACAGTCTTGCTATAATTTTGCTAGTTTGATAGTCTTGTTTTGTTGAAAAAAATGATAGTCTTGATAGTCTATGTGCAAAGACATTATTAGATTTCCTGTATCTAAGAGTCTTAATTGGACTTTGGTTCTGCATTACAAAGACATTATTAGGTTTCTCTTGTGTCTAAGATTTTTTATTGATTTTGTAGAACATTCTGATAATATTGTGTTCAATCGTGATCAAGACTCCTGTACTTAAATTTTTATGTTTGTGCTAATGAAATATTGAATCTTTCCAAAAACAGTAATGCTACATGGCCCGCATGTTATGCCCGCACAATGCCCGCAAGATGAGGTGGCAGGTCAAATGGTCAAAATTTTTTTAGAGTGGTGCTCATCAGTTTGAATTAAAGGAAAAAAAAACTACAGCTTGCTGGCAATGACCCATGTCCCTAGGCAACCAGAGTGTGAGAGAGGGAGAGAGAAAGTCACTTTACTTTCTTCCAGACTTCAGAAAGTCTCTTTTCTCTCTCTCTCTCTCTCTGGAAGAAGAAGAAGTTGATAGGCAAGAAGAAGGGCAAGCGGCGGTCGACGTAGGAGGGGTCATGGAAGAACCACTCCAACTTGCTGCGGTCGTCGACAGAGGTGAGGTCATGGGAGAACCACTCCAACTTGCTGCGATCGTCGATAGAGGAGAGGCCATGGGTGAACCATTCCAGTTTTTGGGTACTAAACTTTCATAGTCCTCCTTTGTTTTTCCTAAAATTGCAACAACTTACACCGAGATGAATTTTTTTCCATGCTTATTGGTTTGAATTGTCTCTGCATCATGCAACATATCCTTGTATCATTAATATGCTAAAAAGAAGAAGAAAGAAAATTAGATTTGTGTAGGTTATTAGACTAAGCAACTAGAAGCTAGGGATGTTCGTGTTATGACTTTTTAGTTCTAGACATTCTCATTTGAGTTTACTCAGTTTGAGATTCCTATGTTGTTGCTACTTGCTACACTAAAGAAAAGGAGTTTGCTTGTGTGTATTTATAATGAAAAAAATAATTGCAACATATTCAATTAAATTACTGAATGAAATGAGGACCTGCAGCAATTGTTGATAAGGTCTGGGGATGATGATATTGTGCCAAAAATTGGGATGATATTTGATGACTTAGACCAACTATGGGACTGTTATGAAACATATGCAGAACAAACAGGATTTCCGGTGAGGAAACGAACATCAAAGAAGAATGAAGAAGGGATAGTTAGAACAGTAACATATTGTTGTGCTCGAGTTGGTAAGCCTGCTAATGCATGTCAAAGAAGAATGAAGAAGGGATAGTTAGAACAGTAACATATAGTTTGGATGGGTGTGAGTGGTTGCATGGTTTGTATGAACAGAGGGGCCGATGGGTACCGTGTTATGTTAAAGACACATTTTGGGCGGGGATGTCAAGCACCCAACGAAGCGAAGGTATGAATGCTTTTTTCGATGGTTATGTCAACTCCAAAACTACTTTAAAGCAATTTGTGGAGCAATATGAAAATGCTCTCAGGGATGAGGTAGAAAAAGAGTTGCATGAAGACGCAGAATCCTTTTGGAAGTTGATACCAACTGCAACTAATTTTGAAATAGAAAAGCAGATTCAAGAAATGTATACCCTAGCAAAATTTAGGGAATTTCAAATTGAATTAACTGGAACAATGTATTGTACTCTACTAGAAATGCCCGCACTTACGAAGTATGTCATCCGCGAGGTTATACAGATTGAAAATTTAAAGAAGAGGATAAACTTTGATGTTTGTTTTGATGAAGATCATTCTGAAGTATATTGTAGTTGCCGAATGTTTGAGTTTAAGGTATATTATGCAAACACGCATTATCTATTTTAATTCGTAATGAAGTTGATGTCCTCCCAGATAAGTACATTCTTAGGAGGTGGAGAAAAGTTGTTCGGAGAATCCACGAAGATGAAATCAGCTTTAATACTTGGCAGAACTCTACCGAGCAACAACGCTATAAAGAGTGTGTGTTTTGTTTGGCGAGATAGCAGACTTTGTAGCTCCAATTGATAAGGAATATTTAGAATGAAAAAGTGGTTGGTTAGTAAGATGCATGAACTGAAATTGGAAGTAGAAGATGAGGAAGAAGAAGACCAATACGAAGAACAAGAACTGAACGAAGAAGGAGATAGAGAAGATGAAGGTGAACAAGAACAAAATGAAAAAGAAGATGGGGTAAGTGGAACTGTACGTATACTTGACCCAGTAAGTAAGAAACGTAAAGGCCGTCCCCGAAGTTTGCGAATTAAGAGACGCAAAAGGACAGCTAATAAAAATTGCATGTAAGTTATTTTATGCATATTGTTTATTTCATAAATTGAATACATTTTTGTGTGTTTTTTATACCATTTTTCAATTTTCCAGCAGCATAGTACTTATGTTGCCCCACGAGCCCAAGAGTCTAGTGCAAGTATCATCCAACAATAGGAGGTGAAGGTGACAGATGGAGATGAAGGTGAACAAGGTTGTAGGTGTTACAATTCTGTGTTTTTATACCATTTTTCAATTTTTCATGGCATATTTCATGCAAGTCTAATTGTTGTTATTCATGCAAGTCTAATTTTTGTTATTGATATCTTTTACATTTTTTATGTGACAGATGGAGGTGAAGGTGAACAAGGTTGTAGGTGTTACATTTTGATCAGCTTCTATGGGTCTATCAAAGCAGTTTTTTTTGAAACTGCAGTTTTTGTTTAAAACTGCAGTTTTTGTTGAAACTGCAGTTTCTATTGAAAAGCAGTATACTCAATTTGTGCTGCAGTTTTTGTTTTAAAAAAAGTACTCTCAACTTGTGCTGCAGTTTGTGTTTAAAAGTTGTATACTAAATTTGTGATGGAAATATGTATGCAAGACCAAATCCCATGTATGAATCAAAATTTGTTCTTCCGTGTGACAATGGTCATATGGTTGCTGATGGAAATATGTATGCAAGACCAAGTGCAAGGTGCTTCTATGATGGAAATATGTTTGCTGATGGAATATGTATGCAATTGATAATATTATATTTTTCTCATATGGTTGCTGATGGAAATATGATGGAAATATGTATGTATGCAATCCCATGTATGAATCAAAATTTTGTCAAATGAATATTATAATTGTTGTCCAGGAATTTGTTGTCCAGGAATTGGATGAGTATCTATTGCTAGTAAGTCAATTTGTTGTACACGAATTGTTGTCCAGGAATTGTTCATGAAGCAATTGATAATATTATATTTTGTCAAATGAATATTATAATTGTTGTCCAGGAATTTGTTGTCCAGGAATTGGATGAGTATCTATTGCTAGTAAGTCAATTTGTTGTACATGAATTGTTGTCCAGGAATTATTCATGAAGCAATTGATAATATTATATTTTTTGTCAAATGAATATTATAATTGTTGTCCACGAATTTGTTGTCCAGGAATTGTTGTCCAGGAATTGGACGAGTATATATTGCTAGTAATTTGTTGTCCAGGAATTGTGCTTCTTCATGTTCTTTGATATTTGTTGTCCAAAATGGTCGTTCCAGGAATTGATTCAAGATGATTGTTGTCCAGGAATTGATGTTTTCCACATTCCAAACCCTCTGTACATTGTTGTCCAGGAATTGATGTTATTGCAGCAACTAATACAAGATGATTGTTGTCAAGGAATGGATGTTTTCCACACTCCAAACCCTTTGTATATTGTTGTCCAGGAATTGATTCAAGATGGCGTTCCCTTCAGTAGCAAACAAAGCATCAAAACAACTCAACACACAGCCAAAAAAAAAAACTCATACAAATAGTACACAGCTGAATTAGAACACTCAAGATAATAAAACATGTTCATATATTTACATTGAAGAAAACATGATCAAGTATTACAAAGCCGGTCTACTTAAACTGTGCCTTCTTCAACATATCATTACAAAATCCATCTAAACTCACTTGCTTTATCTATATGACACCCCTTTGAATATTAAATGGAAAAAAAAAAAATATTCTAACTTCTTTCAAAATTAAACTGTCATAAAGAATATATGAGGATTTTTTTAATTTTTTTGCAGGTACCACCAAGCCACCATTAAATCATCCTCTCTACTCAATTAAAAAAAAAAATCGATCATTGTAATAGATAAGACTAAAAAGCTCATCGGCCAAAAAAAAA